>JAFBJS010000178.1:84269-129681 GCA_016785265.1 Paraplagusia blochii
CCTATCATATATATATACTGTATGTACTGTATGTAAATATGTATATATATATATACTGTATATATATATATATATATAAATATATAGATATACACACACTTAGATTATAAGAGAATACAATATAAACCTAATTCAGTACTAACATTGTCATATTGAAATATAATAACAATAATAATTGTTCCATCCGTGCATCTTCCTATCTATGACAGGAAATTGTTCGGTCAGACTTGCAGCCTTAAAACCCACTGACAACTCGCTGATGTAGTTTTGCGATGAAGCGGGTGAATGCACGCATGTTTGCGTTGTGATAAAGCCGCTGGAGAATTAACAGGGCCACAGGTCAGGAGGAGGATGAACCGTGACGATGACATCACAGTCCACAGCACAACAACAAACGTCTCTTGGTTTCGGCCAAAACAAAAGATTGTTTGTTTGCGGCCCCTTTTTTACTCACCCGGGCCTCGTGGTTGGGTTGAAAATGTGACGACACAGTACACTGACTTTTGTTTCTCAGCTAACAGACTCTCTCTGTGTCAGTCGGAGCAGGACTGCGGGGCAGGAAGGGGCTGTGAAAGTAGGGCCCGTGGTGTGGACTGCTGATCACATGAGTGATTAAAATAACAAAGCACACAGATTCCTGTTTTAGATAAATATAGTCATGAGGTTGACACCACTAGTAGTGGAATTCTGAAACACAGCTGGCTTTGTTTTGATGTTGTTTTCTATGATTTATTGGTGTTTTTTAGCTACAGTAACTGACATATACATACATATTCACTGCCTGGCCAAAAAAAAAAAAAAAAACTTGCCACCTGGATTTAACTAAGCAAACAGGTGTGAGCCTCCCATTGGAGGTCAGGTCTAGGTTCAGCAACAGTATGTGTTCAAAGAATGAGGTCAGCTGACCACCTGAATATACTGAATGACCAGGTTATTGCATCAATGAATTTTCTCTTTCCTGATGGAATGGGCATATTCCAAGATGACAATGCCAGGATTCATCAGGCTATTATTGTGAAAGACTGATTCAGGGAGCAGCAGACATCATTTTCACACATGGATTGACTACCACAGAGTCCAGACCTTAACCCCATTGAGAATCTTCGGGATGTGCTGGAGTCTCCTGGAGACTCTACCATCATCAATGCAAGATCTTGGTGAAAAATTACTGCAACACTGGATGGAAATAAATCTTGTGACATTGCAGAAGCTGATCCAAACAATGCCACAGATAATGTGTGCTGTAATCAAAGCTAAAGGCGTCCAACGAAATATTAGAGTGGATGACCCTTTTTTTGGCCAGGCAGTTTATCTTTACATATAAAATCGATGAATGCTGGTTATGGTTCAAACGTAGGGCATTGTTTTTGTAGCCCATAAAAGGCTCAACAGAAGTGTGAAGCTCTCTGGCTTCACAGCTGCCCAGTCACATCACCACCATAACAACAAGCCACTGTTGATTATTAACAAATTTAACATGTTTATAAATCTCTGATTATCGCATAATGGATTTATCACAGTCAATGCATAACAACTGAAAAAGTAATTCAGTGTAACATACAACTGGTAGCAATACATGAACTTCATGTCAACCCATAGGGGGGCAGAAAACTTTGATTACAAAACAATCAATATTCCTGCAGTATATGCTACACGGGGCTGCTGGGAAAATGTCATCCAATCTTTATTCTTCAGTGATGTCTATATATATGCGTGTGTGTGTGTGTGTGTGTGTGTGTAAAGAGGAAGGAATTGTTATAAGGCCCTGGTGTTTCCTCCTCTAAAGGTAAATTTGTTCCCAGTGAGCTCGCCACCTAGAGGAAGACTTACAGTATGGTGCAGTGTGATTTGGGTGGCAGTTGAGGAGACTGCTGCCCTTGCAACCCAGCAATGAATAAGTTGATGAAGATGATTGATGGACAACTATGATGAGCAAAACAAAAACAGCTGTTTTACTCAATAGTATCCAGAATCACTTCAGTTCTTACATCAATATCAATGGCATTCCGTGATTTGATGATTACTGTATTCTTCATGTACTGTACCTGAACTGGTACCAGGCATTAAAATGACCAAGAAATTGAAGAAAACAAGGGTGGTCTAATCATATCTTCTGAGTGAGTCAGCACTGTTATCCTTACACCTAGAATTTTCTGTCAATTTTGCTTGAGCCATAACATGACAGTGAAGCTGCTGTCTTCACAAATCCACTGTCATTTTACTGTTATGAGAGAAACAAGATGCAAATTGCAGTGTTCGACAAGGCATGGAAGTGTTAGGGAAAATGATTTATGAAGCAATCTGAGTGAGTGTCCCTCACAATTAATACAGTGTCACATTGTACTTGGGTGAGGCCTTTTTTTAATAAAGTACAAGAGGACGGGACTCTGGGAATCCTGGAGAGTCTTTGGTGGCGTGTCCACCACATAAATCAAGTAGTTCCCAAAGTGGGGGGATGTGAATTAAGTCAATGACACGGCATCTTTGCTTTCACACAGCATTCCAAATGGCCTGTATTATTACTACCATGTGTGAAGGGAATGGGAATGTGGGTGTAATGTCTGGGCAAAGATCTATGATAACATTAACAGCCAGCAGTGAGTGTTAATGGTGGTATGATGTCTGACATGAACGTTCGGGGCATGCAGCAGCTGCTGCCAACAGCTGTGAAGCACGTCAGGTTCGAGCAGAAAGAGTTAAAAGTCATGTATCAGCAACATTACTTGTCAACATGACGGACTGTCACAATAAGAGCGCGGCACAAAAATGCCTGCGGGGAAACTGTTTGTTTGTTAGAGAGAGATGTGTGTCATCAGTCATCGTGAAATGTTGACAGAACAGAAAAAAAAAGTTGTGTACCATTAGAAAAATATTAAGAGCACTTGTGAGTTCACCCTTATTTTGGTAAATGGACGAGACTACCAGGAATAAAAGCAAGAAATGTGATTGAATATATCTATCTGTGTGCTGCAAAATGGAGGTTTCAGGGTTTGTTTGATGGTTTCAGCTTAGAATTAAAAAAATAAGTTGTGTGTTCTATTAAATAAATCTAAGAATCAAGGCAATCAGCTGTTCCTTAAATGAAAAAAATAGGTTTTAAAGTTGAGAATCTGCCCAGCAACTTTGTATCTCACCAATCAAAGTGAACTGACTGACAGTGAACCTCCGTTGCCATGACAGGCATCATCATATGAACTTCCCGTCAAGCACAAAAGCCGTCCAAAAATAACAGCGGCCATCAGAAACTGATACCAGCCTACGTCCAGTCTTCCTCTTCACGTCTGTGCCCACGGCTCTGCCTGATACCGTCAGCAACTCTACCCTCCCTCCAGATTCCTATAATGCCATGTGGCAACCAGGGTCACATTGCATGCAGGGAGAAACTCTAGGATAAGATCTCCCTTTACCCCTGTCCCCTTGGGCATGACCCCCACCAACAATCTCGCCTGGCCTCTTTCAAAAAATTCCTTGGCCCCCGGGGCACCACGCAAAACCCAAAATAACAGGACACATCAGCACTTTCATCTGCATCCTTGAGCAAGCTCAGGCACTGCAGCAGCAGCTGTTACACCATTCATAGAGACAGATAAAGCTCTGAAAAGTACCAAGGTGATATTGTTGGCACGCCCTCTTTTCCCCTTCAGTGATACAAGCACAGACGGAGCCAGACTTGGATAAGAGTGCCATGCAAGGTGTGGCTGACGGCTGTCCTTTAGTTGTCCTTCTCTGCTCCAGAGAAAAACACTCACCGGAATTAAAAATAACGCAGTAACATGTGCACAGTAACATTCTCATGTTACTTGGGAGTAGAATATAAATGGAATCTCGGGTATGTAAACAGAATATAGTTTTTTTTTTCAACAATTCTCCGAATATTTAGTGATAATCTCATTTATTGATAAACTAAGGCAAACAACTGTGTGTGTGTGTGTGTGTGGGTGGGGGGGGGTCAGTAGGGTTTAATTCTACAGTAGTGTGCGTCATGCTAATGTGCTGATCGCTGCTCCGTGAGATTAGTGGGAAGCAGAACATGTTACGACACACACTGCCGGGAGAAGGACACTATGATCAAGGTTAAATTCTGAGTCACAACAATTAGGTTGCTAGGTCACGCTGTGGCCCAACACACTGAAAAACACATGACTGATGTTGTAAGAAGTTACTTTGCAGTGGAGCCACTGTTCTGCCTTATGTATCTGAGGTCACCGTTTCACAACGCCTGCACAGTGGAGTACGGACCTGTGAGTAATAATTCACAGCCAAGTTGTTTGCTGCAGGGCACAATCACTGAGCCAGCACCACGTGCGTGGAGTACACAGGTATTCACACCCGGCCTAATCCATTAGAAAGTGGATTCAGGCATGTTACAGCTCAATAGTATTCTCTGGTATAGGTTTTCCTATTAACCTTTCAAACTAAAGGTCTAAAAATCCTTCGCTGCATCATAACAACAGTGTGAAACAAATATACGTCCTGTCTCATTCACTCATCCAGTTTGCCAGGATCTCCTCAATCCATGTGAGGAAAACTAATGTTCCACCTCTGTTTCTTCATGTTCCCTCCTCGACGTCTACTTCCTAAGAGGGAGCTGCAGGCGGAAGTGCTACAAATGCACCCCTGTGAAATTGGACACCTCTTCAAGAACGTGATACACGGTCAATACTCTCAAACCTGCTGTCAGCTTTTTTAGATTTTCTCACCATGACAGTTTGAGCTAAAACTGTCAGCAGTTCTTCTCTTCTGTTTGACAGACACCCCTGGAAATGTATTGCTGCCGGTCTGTCTGTGCGTAAGTACCAGGTAAAATTTGAAGCACAGTCTTACTTTTAATATTACTTAAGAAAAACACATAATACTGGAAATACTGTTTATTTATGCAACAATACATGAAATGGAGGAAACCCTTTTCCTTCGATTGTTTTGGCCTCAGTTTGACAGCTTTCCCATCTGAATTCATAAAAGCCTACTTTGTAAACATCGCCTTCTTTCCTAATGACATCACTATTAGTAATTTAGCAAGGTGTATTTTATTTACTTCCCAGACTACTTGGAAGAAATTCATTAGAATTTAGTATTTAGGTGTTCGAAAAACATATTTTTTTCCCCTTGTTGCTGGTAAATATCCCGGTCCATGGTTCCAGCTTGGTTTCTACTGCGGTACAAGTTGGCAGTACCATTCTTCAAGGCAGCAGCTACCACCTAAAATAGTTGGATTTTGAGTGAACTTGTGTTTTGTGTTCTTTTCTGCTGTTTTTTTTAGGGATAAAAAAGCCTCCACACAAGAACACAGCACAGGGAGAGAGAGAGGGAGGTGGGGCCAGGTCGCAGAGGCAGAAGGGTGACTGGGTATTTGAGCCTTGGCGGCGGAATCGTGTGTCACTGCGGTAGTCGTTGCGACTGCTAGTGAATGCACGGATGGCAGGTATAAAATTCTATTGAGCTTTTTCTTTTTTATTTAAAGCAAAGGCGAGAAAGAATGTGGTATCCTATAGGCGCTATTGCTGTGTGTGCTCTCCCTGTTTCCCTGGTAACGGACATATTGACATGCTGCAGTGCTGCTACTGCTGCTGGAAGCTGGCGGGCAGCCAGGAGGCACCCTGCCTGCACACAATCTTACACTCCGTCTTTTGCCAGCACTATCACTCCATCGTCACGCTATTCCCTTCCCACCTTTTCTTTCTTCTGTTTTTGTTCTCCACTTTTGTGAGTCTCTGACACCAGTCCAATGTCAGTCTGAAGACTAATGACTCGGGTGCTTTGTGACGTGTAAGAGGAAGAGAGTGAGAGAGCGGGTGAGGGAGAGGGAGTGTTATGAAGACGGCAAGGCAACAGTAGTCCAAGAAAAACACCGGAGATGGGAAGGGCAAAGTTTGCGCCGTGCAGTGCTTACATGTTAGGGTGGATAGCGGGAAAGGCTGGTCTTGTGTAATGTTACAAGACCATAGTAGCAGCCGGGGGGGTTGGTGGGGAATGCATCAGCAGATGGATGAACCCTGGAAAAGCGTGCGTGCCAAGTGGCAAATGCATCAGCGGCTTGCCAGGGCATGGAAATGTCAGGTGTCAGAGGTGAAGCTGTCGCCGCTATTTATACAATCCACCCTGTGCTTGATGTTCACATAAGGCCTTCTGAACGAGGATGACGAGGTTCAGGCAGAGAGTATTGCCAGGCAGAGGAGGATAGATGAGCCGGTGACTCACCTCTTTATCTGCCATGGATACAGACAGCCTGAGCGGAGCCTCCGTTGCCCGATGTGTTCAGACAGGTTGGGCAGGAAAATGTCAACACCATGGAGGGAAGTGGCATGGGTAACAAAGTCACGGACGTATAAGGGCTAGTATTATCTCATCTCTAGCGCAACACTCACGCACTGCCAGTAAGGCAGCTCTAAGATCTAGGTGCGGAGTGACAGGGCAACACAAACAGCAACGAGGGTTCCTTTCAAGTGCTGGCAGGGTGCATTCAAACAGACGGCATGTACAGTTTGATAAGGTCCACGCTGATGGAAAGCCCTGTTACTGTCTAATTATTGGCTGTCTGGTGAAGAAGTAACCCCATTAAAATGCTCACTTGGCATTTTGTTACGTAGCTTTTTCCAAAGCCCTCAGGGTCTGTGTCAACTCCGTCCTTGTCCAGACAAAGACCTTCTAATGCCAGGATTTTGACGGCGACGGCGTCCCTTTTCCTTGTTGACTGTTCTGAGATGCGCAAGACCAGAGAATTTGTACTGGTCTGTCAGGCCCACATCAAGAGAAAACATATCTGGACCATTCTTGTTATTCATGTCATGCCTGGTGGTTTAGTAGGGCAGGGTGCAGAATTTTCCAGAAGCAGCTGTGTGCTAGTGAAGCTGACAGAGCGCCAGCCCAAAAGGGTTTCTATCTCTTTCCTTTCTCCCTCTCCAAAAAAAACCTCCTTCCCGCCCCCTCCCTTCCCCTCCATCAGCATGCTTGGCTCGGCGCCCGGACTTACTCAAACTCACAGTCGACCAGAAATATCCGCCCACCTTCCCTCCTCCCCTCCTTCCTCCGCACTCCCCTGAACATATCCCTCTGGCTCGACAGAGAAGCTTCCATCACTCCGGATGACACTAGATCATTTTTCTCCCCCTGCACATTCCAGCCAAAGAGGAGGACAAGGGAGGGGAGCGGCTGCTGTTCTGCTCTGTGATTATATCATTACAGAGCAGCAGACATGTATACAGTATATCAAGCGCGGGCTGTCATTAGCATACTTTATTCCATGACTACTAAATACAAAGCTGCTACTGTTGGAACCTGACAACCGGACCCCCCTTTGTGGCAACGGTAAAGAATGAAGTTCGGGGCGGCTAGGTCTAACTATAGCTCTTGACCTCCGCATTGGCGGATCAACTACAAGTTCTAAAAACCGCTTCCCTTATTTACAGTACTATTTGACCACCCCTCGCCCTCCACACACCACCTGTCGTGACACGCTCTGCCAGTGTTATGAGATACCCTGGAAATCTGCTAGTGGTCTAAATAGACCCGTTTCAACGACACCGTTGTGTAATACACTTGGAGAACACCCCCCACCCCAGCACCCGCCCATCGTACCCCTCTACACCACCACCCCTGCTTCAATAATAGCACACACCTGTCAAACACAGTCCCTGTTTGTTCTCTGCACGGACCTCCGCTCGCTCCTTAACTCCGACTCAAATGTTCCATGGCTGGAGGACAACGTAAACACCTCCCAAGAAATTCATTTCAAAAGAAAAGCACACACAAAGGGAGAGCTAAATGAGAGATGCAGGTAAAAGCGGAAGAATGGCACATTTCTGATTGGCATGGCAAAGCAAACAAAGGCAATAAAAGCTTTTTTTTTTCTTCTGCCTCTGCAGAGAGCGTACAGCGGGCGCCTCTATATAAAGCCTTGATTGACAACAGCATTAGCACTCAGAGGAGAAATAGCTCCCACTCTTCATTATGTAACACACAGAGAAACTGCAGTGAGTGCAAGGCTAGGTATTATTCTGCCTCTGCTTGTGTGTCAGTAAAGTAAACACTGTTTTTTCAGGCAGAAACAAGAGACAGAATATGTTAGTGGTTGTTCCCTTTTTTTTCCCCTTATAATCGAATGCCTTCAGACAGATAAAAGGTTGATGAGTATCTCGACATAAATTTGGAATCAAGCCGCTCTCCATCATTGTGTTACACGTCTCCTCCAACACTTTATTGTTTGGCAACGCGACGGTGAAAGTTTGATTGTGCGGTTGTGGTCCTAGGCAGCTGATTTTGTTGCATGCAGACGCCGAGCATCGTGTCCCAGCTTGAACTGGCGATAATTGTCCATGACTGAGGCCCTACGGAGGAGTGGGAGAGAGTAGCAGGAGGAAATGAGCTTCCCATAATACATCACCACAGATTTGATGACACACCCCAGCAACCCATTCATTAGCCCCCGGTTCATCCACTCGTCAGGGCGTTCAAAGATTGTAGATTCTTTGAACAAAGACGGATATTTTACTGCATCCTTTCGGTCAGTATATTTTATATATTATGAAAGAACATCTGAGGAACAGTGCAGTATTTTCAGACAGGGCGGTCTAATTGTTAATTCTACCGGTATATGACATGTTAGATTAAAATCGCTTTCTTTCTTAGGGTGGATAGATGGATGGAATGGGTGGCTAGCTAACTAGCTAGCTAGCTAGCTAGCTAGATAGTGGATGGATGGGTGGGTGGGTGCATGTCTAGGTAGGTAGGTAGGTAGGTAGGTAGGTAGGTAGGTAGATAGATAGATAGATAGATAGATAGATAGATAGATAGATAGATAGATAGATAGATAGATAGATAGATAGATAGATAGATAGATAGATAGATAGATAGATAGGATGTAAAGTTGGTAAGTAAACACTATCTTTATTGTCCTTTTACCAGGCTAGTCGGTTCTTCATTCAGACTAACGTGGTAATCTGTTTTCTATCTTCTTGTGGGCTTACATTATTTGCTCCTATGTGCTGAAGCTTGAAAATGTAGCTTTATGTGAATCTCCGAGTCTTCATATTATGGCTACAAGCACATTTCACATGTTCTGCTCAGAGCTGGCTGTAATAATGCAGCTTTAGAGTCTGTGCACAGATGGTTCTCACAACCCATCACGTCTATTTGATTCCAGGCTCTCAGCTGACTAAACAAGCACCTCAGGGGTGCAGTGGGACAGACAGTCACCTGCTACCCTTCCATGTCTTTACTCACACATACACTACACACTCTGCAGTAATCACAAAGCCAGCAGCCCAGCACAGGACCCATTTGCCAGTTGCTGTGAAGATCGAGACGTTCTGTGCAGCAGACACTTTGATTTTTAGCAAGTCTTTTTCTTTCCCCGGCCCACTGCATTTCACAAACAGCACCGCACGTTGATGAATTTTACGCCGTAGAGCCAGAGCTCGACAGAAGAACAGCTGGCTAAGGATTCTTTTACAACAAAGCAGTGGTAGCTGTTCATGTTTACTTTTAGCACAGCTCCTGCAAACAGCTAGGTCTAACTTTAGTCTGGCATATAGAGTAAAAAGGGAGCAGCAGGCATCTTACTGCTCCGGCTGGCACGTCCCACCCAAAGGTAGTTCAGGGAGGAGGCAGAGAGAGACACATGTAGAGAACTGTTATTATGGTGACAAACTTTCACAGGCGAAGACTCTACTAGTTTTTATATACGTATAACAGACAAGGGGAAAGGTAAAGAAGTTTCCTCCAAGCTGTGGAGGGAATGATAAGCTTTACAAACAGCAGATTCTTTCAGGTGATGCTCCTGACTTTTAAGTTGAATGATTTATGTATTAAAGGTGTTTGGGTTTCATCATAGTTCTGTGTTTGTACAGCACCATATCACATATTTCCACAGATGCAGCTCAGTACAACTAAAGTTCAACAGTTTTATTGTAATCACGGGATCGAACGTTTCTCCAGGGGTCTTTAAATGTTAGTGAAATGCAAATGTATCGTCAAAAAGCTCGGAATAAATTTTTTGCGCAAGTATGTTTTTTTTTACTCTTGAACTTAAGTATTTATTACACCATCTGCAGGAAATCACCTGTGGACTTTATTCTCGGCACAACATCTTGAATTGGAGAACAATTCAGCCGTCCCGTCTCTCACCTCCTATTTTTCATTTAGCCAGAGATCAGCACGCCATCTTATCAGCTGATCCTGAGCCAGAAGCTACGAGTAGTTGCTCAGCAGAAAAGCAGGAATTGTGCTGGGCTCGGCTGTAATATAAAAAACAGCCCCGAAAGCTCTTGGATCACTCCTGCGCTTTGTCCTCATCTCTCACATCGCCTCTTCCTGGCGTTCATTTTTCACCCCCCCCTCGCCTTTCATCTTTTTGTCCTGCACCCCCTCTCCTTCCCCTGAATTCTGTTTTCTCTCTTCTTTCCATCTCTCTCTCTCCCTCTTTCTCTCCCTGCTCCACTTATAGGATTTGGCAGCACTCCAAGATCTGAGAAAAACATTGGAGGCATAGCCTCGTTTTGATGTCTGGAAAGAGAGGGAGGCAGCGTGCAGAGGAGGGAGAGAGCGAGAGAGTCCTCATTTCCATTTCATAGACCTGATTCACAGCAACACTACAGCAGAGAGGAGGAATGCTGGGATATCAAGAAGGCTGAGTGGAACGGGGAAGGATGGAAAGATAAGGCAGACACAGATCTGTGGTCTGGAGGAGGAGAAAAAAAAGGAGATATTTTGCTCACAAAGAATGATAGGGTGTATATATTAGGACTTGAGAAGAGGAAACCAAAATATCTAAAAAACAAAGTGTCACCATTCATTGTCTTTGTCTGCCCTGTCAGAGTCAAAATGGTTGTAGTCGTTTGATGTCTTGTGGAAAAAAAACGTGAAAAAAAACAAACAAACAGTGCAGTTTGATTTCTGTGCCAGCGTGAGAGGAGACAGGCAAATTTAGCACTGGCATAGTAATCACCCTCAGTTTGCAGGCCTTTATGATAAACAGAGTGGATCAGAGAGACGCATACACCCC
The DNA here is from genome assembly GCA_016785265.1 of Paraplagusia blochii. Lineage (NCBI taxonomy): Eukaryota > Metazoa > Chordata > Actinopteri > Pleuronectiformes > Cynoglossidae > Paraplagusia > Paraplagusia blochii. The sequence continues at coordinate 95,269 of JAFBJS010000178.1, forward strand.
CGACGCCCCCCCTCCACCCCGGACTAAACCAGGAATCAGAAGGGAAATTTTACACATCCTGCGGATTCAGCTGCACTCCGTCTAATTGCTGGTTGGAGCTCCAGCTTCTCCCCCAGTGCTGAGACGAGAAACCGTCATTACTAGTCTCACAGGAGCCCCAGCCCAACTCCAAAGGGAAACTTTGATTGATGAAAAGAAAAAGAGGCAAATCCGAGTGCGTCCTCAATACAACATTTGCTGTGACCTTGTTTTTCCCTGACAGGTCTAAATTTAACCAAGCGGATCAGTTATACTGGGAGCGGAGAAATGTGGACCAGATTCTCCTTTTGGCACGTCCCTGTCTCCGCTTGCTTTCAGGGGGATTACAGCAGCACGAGCACGTCTTTTGATTTATTGTGCCTAACATAGATTCATTAGTGAAACAGCTGGTAACACTGAGTGCCTCGCTGCATGTCTCCCACACAGGCCTTCTCTCCCTCCACCCACTTGACCAGATTCAAGAAATCCAATGTAAAGTCAACGCCAGAGGGGAAACGCTGAGGTGTTCTCTGGCGCACGCATCGCCGGTGGAAGGGTTAAGAAAATGCATAATTGCGAAAGTGATTTAAATACACCTTCCTCCAAGACTATTTCCTTAAAGATTAAATATACAGAGTCGGTGCAAGAGAAGCAGAAAAATCAAACATATGCCAAGAGGCAAGGAATGTGCTGGAGAAAAATGCACCTCGTGTTCCAGAGACAATAAACATGAACTCCGACCAACCCAAATATGGCCTTAGCAGAACATCAACATCTCATGTGTGTAAGAGTGCAGCGAACAGCGAGTTAACCGTTAACGGCGGAGACAGAGGGGCGTCAGGCTTTCCTCTCCACCTGTCTGTTGTTACCTTTCACTCAGCCTGATTAACAGAACAGAGTCCAGTAAATCAATCACACAGTCAATGAGGGATTTTATGACCATTGATCGGTCAGTGTGTTGCAGCAACGAGATAAAACGGGGGCCGGGGCTGAGGTGATATTTTACAGCCGCACTATCAAAAACAAGGTCTTGCAAATGACGTGAGTGGAACAGCACGGCATCAGAGGGAAAGAGAGGAGGAACAACTAAGACAGAGATTTCGTCAGAAAGCACCAGGTGACACAGGGTATATATATATGTACTGTATATATATATATATATATTCATGGGAAAAGATATTGGTCCATTCATTTTAATACCTGGCAAAAAGTAACACAACGATAATAAGAGTTGAATTTCAGAGCTGACATCAAGTCATTTTCCATTGTTTTCTTGAAAGTTACCAAAGTTCTTGCCATTCAATAGCTAAAAACACTCTTCATCTTCATTGTATTCTTCAGTCACTGTAGCTTAAACAGTACCAGGTGTCACCATGAAAAAATAAAATTGAAGAAAACCAGGGAGGTCTAACCATTTTTGCCATGACTGTATATCTCCTATGACCAAAAACAAGCCCGAGACTGAGATATAAATCACAGTCAACTTGTGTGCGATTACTCTAAGCTCACAAACATGTCAGCGTTAAGAACACAAAATAATAATATGAACAAATAAAAAAACATATTAATCTGTACACTGAGTCCGTCCCTTAGATGCTATCACGGCTTGTTTACTCCTATGGCTCCACAGTGTTCCCTCCTGCATATGAATCGAGCGGCTGCACCGCAGCATCTGCCGCGTGCACTCGTTTCCACCAGTAACTACGCAACAGCAGAGCATTGTGTTATGACAGAGCCACTTCCAGGGACACATTATCACCATGTTAGATATGGAGCGCGCTATTTTAGTCAGCACTGAACAAACAGGTATTGGCTGTGCTGCACTAAGAAGAAGGGAGAGGAAGAGAGGTTCGTTCTTTTGTGTCTGACTGCACCACCTGTAATCCCGGGGTAACAGAGACCTGGCTTCTTCGCACTTATTCTCAGGAGCGGCAAACTCAAAGCCCGGCTTCAGCACAATGTCAGGGAGGAACATGTAGGTCAAAGTGCCGCCAAATGAAACCTCCTCTGAGAACAACATGTGCGATGATTATGGGTGCAGTTAAGTGTTAACCCTTATCAGTCGGGGCTGTGTATGCGGTTTTAAAGTCCAACTGATAAGATTACTTTCCGGAGAAATGGAAAAGAAACGACAATAAACAAACAGCTCTGTTTTAAATGCCCGCCGCTTTCCAACAGGTTTGTTCCTCGCATGTCGCCAAGTGTCCACCAACACATGGAAAAGTGTTTGCTCCAGTCCTCACAAAGGGAACAACAGTTATCTGAGCCTCTGAGCTGGCTCTAAAATGGGATGCAGATGCAATGTTTTCTCTCAGCACAGTGAATCAATCAGGACACCACACAGATTATTCAAGACTGAGCCATCCTGTTTTTGGACTTGGTGTTTTTCAGTGTACATTCATACAATCATTGAGTTTGCGATGATAAAAATGAGTCGTTATAAGAACAGCACTGGAGTTTTACAACGTCTGCAGTCAACAGACATTATAAAACCCTTGGATAATCTTTGTTTTGATGTGAATTCTTTCATAATGTTCCCGGAGCTTCTCTGACAGCTGGATAAAACATGAGCAGGAAGCAGATTATGTCTCGCCACTGCCTACTACACCGACTCCTACTCTTTACCAGATATTATCCCGCACACCGCAGTGTCAGCTGCTGGAGGGCGAGTTCTTGAGATTGCTTCACTTTTGCAGACACAGTAACTGCAATTTGTCACTTAACGACACCATAAGGCACTCGCCGCTCATAGAGGTGAGTCTGGCAGCACACTGGCCTTTATGGGGGGGGGAGGAGAGGGATTGACTGGATTTTATGGCCATGAATCTGCAACTATTAAATTTGCATGTGAGGAGATGCAGACCAAGGTTGTTTGAGGCAGCAACAGCATGGCACGTACTCTACATACTGAAGCGTGTTCTAGGCATGTGTAGGGAGTGCAGCTGTGTAGTAGTGTGGCACACAGACAGACACCAAGGGTGCTGCGGTGCTCATGTTACGGTCACATGCTTAAGAACACTTTGGAACTCTGATTTTATTCATGATTTGTGATTATATTATGAACCATTGTGCCTCAGATGAAAGCCTACACACTTCACAGCATCACACACCGCAAACACATTTCAGCATAGATGGCACCAGTGTAAAAAAAACTAAAAAAAAAATTGTGTTATTTTGATCTTGTTACACAACACGGTTTTACTACCACTGTTCTGATATGGACAATAACAGACATCCTCACACTACTGACTCAACAGATTCCAGTTGACTGAACATGACTTGGCAACTATACCCGCACATCAGAATCAGTCACAGTCACCCACAACGGAAACAATTTAAAACAGAGTGTTTGTTTTTTTTTTGGTTTTTTTTGCCCCACAAAACACCGTGTGCAGAAACGCTGTCGCCCTGCAGCCCAGTTACGTCGTGCAGCCTAAAAACAGGTCTGCTGAGCCGTCACAACAAGCCTGCGTATCAGAGCAGAGGACCTCCTCTCACCTTCATCTGTCTACAGCCCCGTTCATCGCTCAAATGAAGCAAGCTCAGACAATATGTTCATACAAGATCAGAAATTGTATTTGGCAATTTTTTTTTAAACAAGTGCATACAAGTACAGCTAAAAGCATTTCAGTTTTGCCAAGTGCTCGTAGAGTAGCATTAGTCACATTCTACGTTAAACAGGAACTGCCACCAGACCTAGAAGTACATCAAGAGTTTTGTTAAACATCAACAAAGAGGAACGTAGTCCGTTTTAATGAGTACATACCTTTATCTTCAAAAATATAGAAACACAATGTATTCAAAAATCAAAAATTATACAACCATGTTTACGAAGTATACTCTTCCCTTGGGTCCAATATGTACAAGTCCGTTAGTTTGTTTGAATGGTATGTATTGGATATTTATATATTTATACTCATATTTTTTGCTTCCCCTCCCCAAAGAAGTGTTCAAGAAAAAAAAAATCAAGGGTCCCTCTCCTTTTTTACTTTCACGTCCCCCGCAAGGATGGTGGCGATTTCTCCTTGCATGAAAGCCCATGGTACATTTGAGCCAACCAGGGGACATTTCTCTCCACTTGGACAATACACTTCACCCGTGGCACCTTGCTGCTTAATGCTTTCCCTCGAGCACGGGAAGCAGAACTTGTGAGAGGGCACAGACGGGCACTGAACAAAGTGTGTGTCCTCTAAACGCTCGTGGCACAGTGTGCAGCACAGGGGTATGCTGCCGGGTACCGAGGAGTCCGGAATGCTTTGAGGGTGAACTTGGTCCATGCCTGGCACGTGCGGGGTTCCTGCACCGGATGCATCTCTCTGCGCCAGCCTCCTCTGATTCATGGAGGACGGCGACAGGGGACTGCTGCTGTTCCTGCGGGTGGTGGAGTGGACTTGGTTGGAGTCCTTGGGAGAGCTGTTTCCACCTGCATTGTCTGCTGCCATGATGAGTGCTGCCATGGGGGACTGTCCATTCTGGGCTGCCTCAGGTGGGGTGGTGCGGGAGTGGGGGGATATTGTGGAGGGAGGGGAGGCAAAGCTCGGTGGGGGACCTGGAGGCATTTTCAGGCCGTCGTTAGGTGGTGGTAACCACTGCTGTCCTTCTCCGTTCAGCTTGGCAGCTGAGCTTTCTCCTTCTGGTTCTGGCGACAATTTTCTCTTCATGCCCCGCGAGTGTTTTCCCCTGTCTGGAGGTGGGGAAGGGTTAAACAGCACAGATGAGTTGCGTAGCTCAGACAAGAATCAACAATTACACTGTGGAGGGAGTATACGTTAGAGCTGATGCAAAAACCACAAGGATAAATAAATAAACGGGGGGGACACAGCAGCTTCAGGTGATCAGGAGAGATGGTGTTATCACCTGATTTTTTTTTTAGTTTTAATAACCTTTTTCTACATTTTTTCCCAGTCCATAGATACTGGGGGGAAAAATGTAAAAAATGTCACTGTTTAATCTGAAACTGTACAGTATGTTTACCTGATTTCGATGGTGTGGCGCTGGGCTCGTAGCTCATACCCCTTTGTTGCATGGCCGCATGTTCCTTCTTGAACCTATTGTCGAAAGTCTGCATCAGGTCCCTCACCGTTTTGCCCTTTCCCATCCAGTCCGATTCTGGCCTGTTTTTGTGGCTCTCGGAGATCTCCGGCGTCAGACTGTCCGGTCTGTGCTTCTCCTTCACCTCTCTGTCGTGCTCGGTGCTGGAGACCGAAGCCAGTCTCTTGCCCATGTCAGCGGGACCACCGGCCACCAGTGCCGAGGGAAGCCCCATCTGTCTGCCGTTCACGGCGTGCACCGGGGGCATGCTGCCGTTAACCAAAGGCACGAGGTTCGGGGGGACCGTGCTATTCCTGCGGGGATTGGGGCTCTGGCGGTTCAGCTCCGGCGGCTCGTCAGGCTTGGGAAATCCATTGGGGACAGGAATGCCGTTCACCTGCCTACCAGACTGGTACTCGGAACCCACCCTGGGAGGGCGCTCGGAGGAGAGCGGGTAACGGTCCAGCGGCTGCGGCGGCCGGGAGCCGGGGTCTCCAGCCTGGATCTCTTTCCCGGAGAGCTGCGCCTTCCCCGGCCCGGGAGACCTGCCCTCCTGGAAGCCGTGAGCCCTCTTGAGCTGCCGGGCTGTCTCGATGACGAACTCAATTCGGTCTGCTCCCTCGTAGTTGACACATCCCCGGCACACGGGCTCGGTAAAATCCCAGATCATGGCCCACGGCATGCGGGGCAAGTCGCATAAATAACACGACTGCCTCCTGGAAGAAGCAGCGACTGTCGCGGACGACATAGCGCTCGTCGTCGTCGACCCTCCGAAAAACAAACCCAAAATGTGCCTTCTTTCCCCCCTTTTTTTTCCTCTCGCTTCTAAGCTCCGGTTGAAAAAGGCGAATAAAGAGCAAGGTCCGCGTGTGGAAAGAGAAAAAAAGCAACACAGAAGCTTGTATTCTTCCTGTTCCCGAGGTTTGGGCTGAAGTTTCAGAGGCAGAAGTTCATGTCGGTGTGTACTTTACTACGGCGCTCCTCTATCTATCTCCACTCACTCTCTACTACTGGCTCAATGTGGAGCAGTGACGTCAGCACGGAGCTCTAAACGCCCGCTTCCACTTCAGTTTCTATTCACTTGATTTCTTCGACAGACGTCCTCCTCTCCTCTCCTCCCCCACCGCCTCCTCCCTCTGTCCTCCCCCCTCACTTCACTGCATCGCTCACTACCTTTAAATATAAACAGCTCAAACAGACGGACAAAACTATTAGCCCCTTTACGGACTGTTTTCCCTCGGCTTTACCACCGCGGAAGGGCTGCTTTTTTGACACAGCAGTTTTAACACAGCGGTTTCAAACTAGGAAGTGAACGCCACATCAAGTAGACATAGAGAATTCCAATGTTTATCCACCTAAAAATCACGTTTGGTTCTTTTTTCAAAGGTACAGTTCCCAGAATCTTATCAAAACCAACAAAATAAATAAACATGTTTAGTCGTTTGCAGTAAATATGTAGTTTTGTGTACGTTATTTGTTTTTTAATCTCCTTTTCTAATGACATTACCCCATATTTCACACTTTTGGGTGGTAATACAGTGTCAACTGGTGACAAAAAAGAGCCAGCAGAGGGCAGTGATGAAACTACAAGGAGGCAACGCTGCTGTTAATAAACAAAGAGCAAGTTTGGTGGGCATATAAGCAAGATATGGGTATCTGAGAAGACATCAAAAGGTACAGAGTAGCACTATCGCTAGCTTTAAAATCATTAGTTATTAGTTATTTATTCTGTTTGTCACTGTTGTTCTTGTTTCAAACCAGTCTTTTCGTATCAATATTTAATTTTTTCCTCATTGTATCTACTTATTTATTCAATTTTTAATCTCTTCCTTCAATTTTTTAAATTTTTAACTCAAGTTCTTTTCGACTTCCTGTGACACGGTCCAACTGTATTCAGAAAATAATGTCGAAAGAACTCCAGACAAAACTTATTGTATTAAATATGGACGTAAACAAACTGAAATTTATCAAATGGATTGTAAACAGAAGTGAGTTTTAGGAAATTAATTAAGTTTGTGCCCTAATTATTGATGAATAATAAATAAGTCATTGACACAGAGTGATTATCTTAATGGATATTAATAATGAATCCAGTTAAAACTGTCAATTGGTCATGAAATCTGAAATAAAACCAAAGCAGACGCTTTCATTTTCTGACAACCACCACTGCATCTCCACCCTGAGCTTTCACTGCTGCTCTCAGACTGTGTTCTGCTGCTGCCACTGCTGCTGTGCCATAACGGAGGTGGGAGCAATGAAGGGAAAACAAGGAGGCTACCATAACTCTGCGGTAATTTTGCAGAACCAGAGCCCGATCTCTCAGCTGTTGAGTTGCACTCCCAGTTATGGAAGCATAAAAGTTTATATGGGAATATTTCAGGGTTTAGTGGAGTGGTTTGTTTTACTGCGTACATTTTGTACTGACCAGGGCTTCCAGTATTGGTTATGATACTTCCTCTCTGTTATTCATAAAAGAAAACAAGTGATGAAATAGTCCCTAATAATCAGATTAACATTATTTTTGCAGCTTATTTTACTTGGTTAAATGTTTATTATGTAAGAGTTTTTTCTAAGGGACTTCTAAGAAGGCAGATAAAAGGTGATATGGGGAAAGAAAATATTTTTAAAATGAATTCAAAGTGTAATTGGAGTTTTGTCATAATCTTGGCTTCTTTACAGTGATTCACCACTGACTCAGACATGTTCATCTTTAATATCTGCAGTAATCACTTGTACTAATACTTGAAAAAAAAAATCTTGTTTGTCTGAAAATAAAAATATTGAAAATAATGTTGTACCAGTGTACTAAAGTCATATAATGCATCCAAATGTGCTTATAGCACCCCCTGCAGTGGAGGATCATAACTGCATTATCTGTAGTTACACATCAAACATTGCCAAATCCAGCATATCTGCCTGTGATTATCTTTTTTTTTTAAGTTTGACTTTAGGGAAGATAACAAAACAAGCACTGTGGAAAAAAACTGGCTGAATTCATTCATGGGTTGACGGATGAACGGATCTGTAAACATCGGCTTTGTATTAGTCGACCTCTGGACACAACTGTGCTGCTCTATTAACCAGTAACCAGGAAGTTCAGTCATGAGGTGGGGATTTCCAGCCAATGTGTTGTAACCCTGCATCGATCACAGTTACAGCATGAATATAGCTCAGCCCACAACCACTCACCCAGATCTGCCACCAGCAAATGAAATAACACTGGAGTGAATCAACCATTCATTTTCAGTTTGAGTAAGTTAAAAATAAAACAGGGCACAAAAAGGAACATGGTCTGAGAGGTGCTGTAAGATTAACGACTGCGGTTGTTGTGCTTTTTTTTTTTTTTCACTCTGTGGAAAAATGTCTCTAGAATCAGGTCAGATACCAAAAACCCAGGCGAATTCCCCTGAAGTAAAAGTGTAGGTTTGAAATAGGGGGGAGTGTCCCAGTAGTTGAGATTCCTCTGTCTCTCATCTGGGCTCATTCCAACCCGTTGCAGCTTAGCCCCAGGCCTTGGGTGAGGCAATGCGTCTGAAACCTGCAGACACAAAGCAGGATATGTTTGTGCAAGCCCATGTGACGTTTAAAGAGGAAGCACAATGTTTAGTCACGTACCCTCATCCGCCTCACCCATTTAAGGGACATCAGGCCACTTGGCCTCATGCCTGTGGTTGGATCCCACACTGTGGCATGAAGATTTTCTATAAACAAAATACAGTAGAGCCGCCGTGTTGCTCAGCCGTCACCGACAAAGCATGAATGATTGCGCCGGAGCTGCCATATGCTTTTTTAACACCGCTGTTGTTGTAGCGTTGCCAACACAGGGAGGCGCATCGCTTACAATGGTAACACAATAATGACCTATTCCCTGTAGAACGTTTACAGACGTCACAAGGTTTTGGTGTCCGGGCTGTTATTCTCACAGTAAACTACTGTATTATTCAGTCCCTGTGTCAGGTGAACAACACTGGGAAGTGTTGTCGGACTCTGGTGTTTGTTTGCGAGGACCAATATGAAGGCTTTCCGCTAGATTTGTGGGAAACAGTTGGCCATCGCTTTGATCCCTTGTGGATGTTTTGTGCAAACAAATAGCGACACACTGTTACGCAAGATGGTGGCAGACTGAGGTGCAATTAAAACCCCGATGACCTGATTCTATAATAGGCAGATCCACTGATTTAAAATGCCGCAGTGGCTTCAAAAACAGAGACCGAGACAGAGAGTACTGTACAGAACAGAGCATTGAGACAATGCCAGACGTGCACAGATGGCCCTGATTGGCAATACGACCCATGTATACAGTAAAGTCACCGCAGTGTGACCCGGTCCACAGCCATTTCACTGAACCAGATGGAGTAAAGGTAAATCGCTGCTCTGGCCCTTTTTTTTTTTTTTAACTGGTGCATGTAAACCGAGACATGAAGAGGCTAAATAAAGTGTGAGAGGAAGGTGACGGTCAGGGGAATACCCAGCATGTGACACCATCACAGGCCTGATGAGCTGATGTTATTTTTGTTCCGCTCCTTTGTGAGCCTGTTAAATATTATATTGGCTATCTTTTATTCATGGACTAAACCCCAACACTCTCTCGCTCTTTCTCCATCTTTGTGTTTTCTTGCTGAAGAAAAGTATTTTTCCGATGTGAGCCCTTTTTTTCCTCCCTTAAAAACGTTCCTTTCAAAACCTTCGTCTAGTAAGGCCAAAGGTAAAGCCCTGGTTCTTGTTTAAGTCTAATCCTTCATTCCATCAAAACAAAGTTTGGTGGTGAGCTAAAGCCGTCTGCAGTCTATAGCAGGCATGGTCACAAAATAAGGCCGGGGGGCCAGATGTGGCCCATTCTGCTTTGTAATCCGGTCTGCCAAACATCTCCAAAATCGATTTTTAATGTGATTATACTTCTGTATTTTCTCTGCAATGCCTCCGTCTTCCCTATAGAGGCGGTGTTCAGCATTTCAGCCTTTATGGTAGACTTTAAACAAAGCGTACAACGTGTTTACCGATGACTGGACATGTATATTAATCGGTGCCGTATACTACGCCTTTAAGAACAACAGCTGAGACAAGCAGCAGAGGAAACTGTGGAAGGAGGTGATTACAGGACAGTGTGAGGACATGTTACTGACGTGAAGCATCTGCTCTTGTAGTGACCTACTTTGGAGATTAACAGCTGAACGGAGTGGCTGAGGGGAGTCGGACCAGTGAGCCTGCCTCGCTCACTTCCTGTATATGTAACACAAAGCCGTAGTCATGGAGATTATCACCGTACCCCATCCACCATATATATCCTGTTTACGCTGCTATTTATAGCTGCAGATTTGCACTGCAAGGATTAGAGCACAGATAACATTTGGGGTAGTGAAGCCTCCATCTGTCACGTTAGTTACTTCCTATTTTGTAATGAACCGTTTTGAGTCGCAGCAAAGATTTATTGCTTTCCTCAATGGATCCGTTCGGGCTGCGCGCATTTCAAAAGCGCAGTCCGACGAATAATAGACGTCGTCTTTGATGTAGGTGTAAAATGGTGGAATTCAAATAAAATGGAGGGTCGACGGTGGAAGGGGGAAAAAATGTGCTGGGCGGCTGGAATCTGGGGGCTGGAGGCTGCAGAGGTGATGTCATTGGGCCAGAGCGAGAGGCGAGTGAAAAACAAGTCTCTCTCTTTATTCTGATCCTCTTTGCAGTCCCAGCGGGGGTGGTGGGATGGGGGGTTGGCTGTCGGCCAAGGCAAGGGCTGCTGGGAAATGGCAAAGGATGCCAAGCAGGCCCCACCGCCAACATTAGAAGCTCACATCTTTGTTCTCAGAAACCTGGTGTGCTGCCAAAGGCCTCATTTCAGCTCCATGGCATGATTACACTGGATGTAGGCCAACTACTGAGAGCTTGCACTCTCTCCCTCCCTCCCTCCCTCACTCACTCATGCTTTATATTCCCTCTCTCTCCCTCTCTCTTTTCCACTGCCTTCAATAGCTTTCTGCCAAACATGCAGCAGTTGCCATGGCTGCAGAGAAAGGAACATAAAAAAAGTGAGTAATGAGTCAGGCTTGGACCCAGATGTGCCACATGTGTATCCATTTAGAAAAAAACAAGATGGTAACATATCCTCTGAATCTGCCCAGCCTGTCAGGGGACAGACGACTTAAGTAAATAGCAGCAGGCAGACAGAGAGAGAGGAAGAGAGAGCGAGAGAGAGAGGGGGGGACATGAAATGTAAATTAATGGGAATGTTTTCACAGCCTTTTATAACTAGCAGGTACTTTTCAGGGGGTTGTAGTGCATATTTCTGTGAAACCAGAACAAAAAATATTCAAAACATGCTTCTGTTTTTTTATTTTTAGTCTTTTTTTTTTTCAATTTGTGGTCAGACCCCAGTGTGGACCCACATGTGAAAGCAGAAGACGTAAAAACAGACACGGTCAAATTCATATAACCTGATACCAGGGTTTGTTTTTACTTCTGCGCCCCCATGAAATACATTAACAGGAAACTCTGGATGATTAAACCGGTTCATTCATCTGTCCTCGGCTTAATCATTTGTCAGCGGGGGAGCTGGAGTCTGTCCCAGCAGTCATCTGTCCAAAACAGGCTCAACCTGGACACTTGGCTGTTCCATCACAGAGGAAATCTACAGTCGAGGCAGAGCGAACAATGAACCTGACTATTTTTCTCAAGCTTTTCAAAATATGTAGCTAGAACAAGGCTGACATTGGGCAAAGTAAGGCCCGGGGACCGGACGTGGCCCTTTCGGGTTTTCAATCCGGCCGACCAAAGTTGTCATAAATCATTATGCTTCTGGAATTGGATTTAGAGGGTTTCAGGTTTGAATCCAACAGCTGCCAAGTTGTCACTGAATCGCTCTGATCATAGCACCATCCTGACCCATATGACTTCCAGTGGACTCACCACCCACAGGAAGGCTCACAGTATGGAGCAGTGTGATTTGGGTGGAGACTGCTGCCCCTGAGACCCAGCAGTAGCTTAGAGGATAAAGATGAATGGAAGAATGAATTAAAATCTATTCTTTTTCTGTTTTTTTCTGTGCAACATCTGCCGAAGATCCATGTGATGCAACAGAAATAACTTCTTGAAGAGGCAGTAGAGCGTATTGTGTCTGTCATGTTGTTAATTTACACAATAATAGTAACATCCTGAGATACAAATTTAATAGATAGCCTAGATACCTAATAGATAGTGCAGAAGGGTAGAATAATTCTCATTCTCATTCATTAGTTTGGGTTGAAGGTTGAGCAGTCTCCAAAACTGCCACCCAAATCACACTGCTCCATACAGTAAGCCTCCCTGAGGGTGGTGAGCCCACTGGAACTAATGTTGGTTGGGACAGTGCTAGGCTGAGAGCACCTCAGTGGCAACCCGGCAGTTGGTGGATTCAAACCTAAAGCCTTGCAGACCATAGTCAGAGAAACATTTCGTTTTTATATTATTTGTGTCAAAATCACATACGTAAGATCTATTTACTTAAACTAACAAAGTTATTGCTTTTCTTGGTCTCATTTACGTATTCATTACCAACTTCTGAAATTAAATCCCATTTGTGCATTATGTCGAATTTATTTAGACAAATGACTGAACTTTCCACAGTTAAACTGATGCAACAACATTGGACAGCCCAGCTGTAAACAAACAAGTGACTCATTCGATACATTCATTTGAACCTAACGGCCTTAAATGCACCTTTTACACTTGGGTCAGTGACTTTATGTGCTGGGTTTCATAAGGCCCCATTAGAATGAGTAACATTACCTGCATATAAATGGCATGGTTTTATTGGCCATAAAGGAGCTTCTCATGGCTGACTCAGAGTTGTTCTGAAATTAATTGCACAGTCATTCCAGCTTGCTGACAGACTCAGATAAATTTTTCTAAATGTCAATCTGCCGCGTTCTTTCACATGCATATTTATACACCGTGCTCCACAGAGTCACTGCACCACTTTGTGTACTGCTGTACTTTCCCCAAAAGCCATTGATCTTTGCACAGTCTCTGGTGGAGCATGAAGGCTCCATATGTGCTAAATAATGTCAATACAATCTGAAGCAGGTTTATAGAAATATAAATATCTATTTTTAAATGTAATATTGTCTACATATTTGTAACTTAAAGGGACTTTTATACTGTTTTTCTTCTGTTATTATTTGCTTTTCTCGCATTAAACCAAGAGGAATGGGAAGAATTTCACAGGTTATGCAACGTTCTGCTTTGGGCCAAAATAAAACTGGGCTCAAAATATGACTTTTTTTTTTTTATCACCAGAGCTCCTGTTTATTTTTAAGCAACCTTGCTAAAAATTGACTGTGACATCCCAGACGCAGCACCTAACACAGCTTTGGGCCTCAGTGTGCAGGTGCAGAGCCACATGTCACATTTACATATATGTCAAGTGCAGAGATTTATTTTTCTTTTCAGCTGCCCTGGTCACTTTTTCAAACTTCCGCCAAGTCTTATTATATTCTGGATCCTTTTGATTAAATCACAGTTGCAAAAAATGAAAATATTAGGGAAAGTACGTGACTGCGCATATTCATGACTGCCATAGTGGATTTTTTAATGCTGTTCTTGGATGGCGATCAAAGTTTCTCCTTCTCCAGTAGCACATGTCTGGAAAGCATATATACAGAGTAAATCCTGCGATGTTTGACATTCCAAGTAATGTGACTTTGAAAGAACAACGACTGCAATACCAAACAGTGACAGGATTTTAAAAACTAATTTGGAGGAAGGCTGTTCAAAAATAGTTTGTGGCTTATTAGGATCCAAACAATTTTGGGAGAAATAATGAACAAAATTAAATTAAAAAATACATCAAATAAGTTTGCGAATTGACGAACGTGCTTTTAATTTGTGAGACTCCCTGCATTTGTCCTGATTTGATTTTTCAGACTCAAGTATCACAAATGCATTTTTTTCTTATTGGGCCCGGCAGCAGCCAATCAGAAGGCAGATTCATTTGCAGCCAATCATACGACTGAATCTGTGTAAGTGTCCTTGTGTGATGTCACCAGACAGGTGCTGTAAAGCAAGTTGTAGGCTTGTAGACCATATGACTTTGTATCTAAGGATGTTACTTTTACTGTGTTATAACATAAATTCATAACAAGAAACCAAAATGCTCTCCATTACCAAAAGCTGAACGTTGAGGAAAGTTGAAGAAGCTGAGATACGGAAAGTTGAAGATGCCGAAATGCTGTTTAGAAGAGACGAGGATGGACAGGATCAGGAATGAGGTGATTAGAGGGACAACACAGACAGGAAGGGTTGGAGAAAAGCTAGAGAAGACAGATTGAGATGGTTTGGACATGTTCAGAGGAGGGACAGTGGATACATTGGTCGAAAGAATGATCCTAGAGATGGAGCTACCAGGTAGGAGACAAAGAGGAGATTGATGGATGCAGTGAGGGAGAAGATGGAAAAGCCAAAAGATGAAGAGTTTCTCTTGTATATATTCCAAATGCATATGTGAATCTTAGTTTGTGTATTAAGACATTCATTTTATTCTGGCTCCGTAGGAAAACTTCCCTGTTTTTTGATGGCGGGACATAAATCATCCAGACACGGATTCCACAGATGCTTCCCCGGCCTCCCTTTGATGACCTGCTTTATGGAGCATGTTTCATGGCTCACTGTGAGCAGTTGTGCCAGAGTTGTCCTTCTTCCTCTTTCCATAAAAGTGCAAGTTGTCACGATGGTGTGGCATTCATTATCTGTCTGTGGTTTCATTGGCGTGGCCCGGGCAGCTGGGGGAGCATCGGCTGTCACATTCTGCCTCTAACCTCACTGAAAGTTAGGAGAGCAGATGACGACTGCTGCTCCCCCCTTCAACCCCCCCATCTGTGTGATCAAGTCCCTCCCGCCCCCCCACCACCACAGTGTCTGGGCATCTGGGCACAGGAGCCCTTAACTCCCACGTCAACTTCACAGTCTACACTCAGACAGCAGCCTGTTGGGAAGGACAGAAATAGAAGTCGGCGCCGACATTATCGCCGAGTTGTATTTATATTTTCCTCCAGTCTTTATTTTTGTTTGTTGTGACAATTGCTGTGAAAATCTATATCTGTGATAGCAGTATAAGTAATTAGAGCATTATGGAAAAAGGTGTCCTTTCTGTTCCAAGACAAAAACTGTGTTATCTTGTTTATTTTAGTTATTGAGTTACATCACTGAGGTTATATCAGCACTTGAGTCTGCGAGGCTTTTGGTCCGAGTCCACCAGCTGCCAGGTTAAGCAAACTTCTTGCCATTGTGATATTGTGATTCACACCACTGCACACAACGTGATGTCCTCTCTGTCACCTCTGTGGACGTCTTTGAGCACAGTGAGTTGTGACGGTGCCATGCTCAGTAGACGTCAATGATAACCTGGCAGTTGGTGGATTTGAACCCTGAACCTTGCGGACCCCAGTCCTGCCAGGCCACCACAGGTGAGTGATTGAGGTGCTCTGATCATAGCACCATTCCAACCGAAATAACTTCCTGTGGACCCACCACCCACAGGAAGGATCATATGGAGCAGTGGGATTTGGGTGGCAGTTGTGGAGACTTCTGCCTATGAGACACCGTAACGGATAAGCGGATGAACATGAATGAGTAAATGAAAGGTTATTATCTAGTAAGTTCTTAATAAAGTATTTCCAAACAAGGAAAGAAGGAACAAAATGATCCATCTTCAGTCGGAGCAGGGATCTCCAGACTTCCCTCTCCTTTGACTCTCCTTCCAGCTCATCCTGGAGAATCGCAAGGCGTTCCCAGGCCAGACAAGCCACATTGCTGCTACAACGTATCCTAAGTCTTCCTCTGGGTCTCCACCCAGTGGGACAGGACCCGAGCACCTTCCGTCCAGGAGGCAGTCGGTGTAGGTGCCCAGACCATCTCAACTGACATCTGTTGGTATAGAGGAGCAGCAGCTCCACTATGAGCTCCTCCAGGGTGTCAGTGGAAAGAGTTTAAGTAAAATCTCTGTTGTTCTATTTTCTGTCATTCTGTTGATTGATTTAAATGACCAGCATAAGTAGTTATAGTTTGTTAATTTAATTATTTTAATTGATTTATAGTATATCCTCCAAATCCGCTTGGCCGTGAGCAGCACTGCCTGCACTAGACCGCAGGTAGACACACTGGGAAACTGAGATTAAGAGATTATGCTAACATTAGCCTAAATTACTTTAGCAGAGTGCACAATGACTCAAATAACAAGTGAATGAAAAAAAAAAAAACACTTAGGCAAAATGTCATCAGATAAAAAAAAGAACGACCTAAAAAGAGCATGACTGGAAAGTGAAAGAGTTCTAAATCCCCCGTGGCCTCAAAAGCCACAAAAGCAGAATAGCAGGAACAGGAAGTGAAACGAACAAAATATTTCTGACGTAAAAGGATTTAAACTGCAACTATAAGATAAATAATCAATGTAATGTTGCTAAATGAATGAATAGAAGACAACAAACATAAAACCACCAGACGAATCAAAATAGACTGTAAATAAGGTCAGTTATAGCTGTTATAGTAGAGTTCCTTTAACCGTGACTTTACTTATATAATCAGGTTTAAACACAACATCTCAAAGAGACAAATAGACCATAACGAGAACAGATCAGCTTATAAATAATCAACATGTAAAATAAAAACATGCGATTTCAGAGTAAATGGTCTGAGACCAAATCTAAAAAGTAAAAGCGCTTGAAAATTCTTTAAAAAATACCAAATAAATCTGGATTAGACCCTAAAATGCCATTTTTCTCTTGTTTAACCAATGACCACGTTTAATCTCAAATACAACAGTTAAACCAGTAAGTGTGGGCACATTTGTTTTAATAAACATCATTTTAGAAAACGTCTTCTCCCTTTTTGTCCCTTTGTCAGTGGTTGTCAAAGTGAATCAACATTTTCCATCTCCCCCTGTCCTCTGTATCTTCTACTCCAACTACCTCCATGTCCTCCCTCACTGCATCCACCAATCTCCTCTTTGTCTCCTACCTGGTAGCTCCATCTCTAGGATCTTTCTTCTACCAATGTATCCACTGTCCCTCCTCTGAACATGTCCAAACTATCTCAATCTGTCTTCTCTAGCTTTTTCTCCAAGCCTTCCTGTCTGTGTCCCTCTAATTGTCTCTCCTAAAGAGAACCTCAGCATCTCTAACTCCTCCACCTCCAGCTCTGTCTTCTACCTATTCCTAGTGTCTCTAAACCATCATAGCTGGTCTCACAACTGTCCTGTAAACCTCTCCCTTCACCTTAGCTGACTCTCTTCTATCACAATCATACACATACTATTTGATATTATGATAATGAAATAAAAGTGAAGAATTATTTGTCCATATTCGGAAGCCTAAATGTCCTCGAATTCTGGAATGACTCAAACATAAGACAATGTTGGGACCAAACTACTGGTTCACAGTTTAACTTGGTAACTAACTGCCCTTGTTTTGACACTAGCAGAAACATGACGTCACTGTGGCTGTAACACAAACAGATAAAATCCTGTTCAGACAGGTTTAACCAATGAATAACATGTACTTTCTATGGTATGTGCTACTCACTGGTTTAACAGCTGTCAAGATGACAACATACTGTACATCTTTACTGCAAGTAGTTCAGCTCTTGAGCTGCGTTCTATCATTAACTGGACGACAGTGACACATTAAACAGAGGACATGATAGTACGTTGGTCCAGCGTGATCGCAGCGGGACCTTTGAGGACAGGGATCGCTGTGGGAAAGTTCAGCGCCCTTGAAGAAGGCCGATAAGGCGAAACCAGCCCGTGTTTGGATTGTGCAAATGTGTAACGACTCCGAGCGTGCACGGCTGATAACGAGCCACCTTACGCCATGTGTGCCCAATAAAACCTGTCCCACCATAGGAAGGACATGTCCACGTAGGCGTGGCCACCCCTATGATGGTAATCTAGACGTCGCGTGTTTGTTGTTCCTCTGGGTCGTCACACAGGTTTAGGCAGATGCTGTTTTCAGGTTGTTTTTTTTTTAGCATATGAAAGGTTGTGATTACCGTCCCCCCCAATGCCAAAGTGGTTTGACGAGGCCCACATTGTTGAGCTGTCTCACAGATGTGAAACTTGACCTTGCCCCGTGCTTATTTGAACACTCTTCCTCTCATCAAAGAGGTATAAAGTTCACCTTAGCTGTGTTGCCACACAATGGGAGGGCGGAGCCAGACGGCCTGGAGGAGGAAATGGTTTCACTCCGACAACTACAGGGTTGCCCTGAATACGCCGACACCCCCTCCGTTTCCTTTTTCTCTGTGCTTTTATTTATTTATATATATATACTCAACGAAACGGGGGAAAATCTTTGCAGAAAATGTGCGATCCTGTCCACTTCCTCTCCGGGGGGGGGGGTTGGACGGACACGCTGTGAACTAACTGATACTGATACGATCTCTCAGATTTTAAACACTGTTGCTTAACAACAGGGGGCAGCTGGGACAAAGTTCACCCCCGGTGAGGAAAAATAAAAAAAAAAAACGCATGATTTCTCTTAGGTTAACCATTTACAGCAAGGAGGAAGGGCACAGAGGCCTGGGGTTTTTTTTTTTTTTTTTTAAAAAAAAAAAAAAAAAAACGCATGATTTCTCTTAGGTTAACCATTTACAGCAGGGAGGAAAGGCACAGAGGCCTGGGGTTTTTTTTTTTTTTTTTTTGAGTAAACAGATGAGTTGTGCGTCGGCTGTTTGAAGTAGTTAACCCTGTTATTCACCGCCTCTCCTCTCCTCTCCGTTCATTAACACACAACGTGCAGGAACATGAAACCGGCTGGGCTTCCAGTCACCCTGCATCAGCACAAAGACCGTGCCACTCAACAATGCAGCGCTCCCATTATGAAACTGCTCTGTCACAAGACGAGTGCCTCGCAGGAATGCTGTTGTGACACATGCAGGCTGTTGACACATGGGTTAAACATTCAACAAACCACACAGACACACACACAGAAACACACACACACACAATCACACTAAGTTTGGTCATCGCTGCGTGTTTATTTTTCCACCACGGTCGCCTGTGTCCTCCCAACAGTTTATCAGAGGAGGTGTCCTCTGTCTGACCACAGCCAGGTGCTCTACAGCCTGACACAATAGTCCAACGGACGACAATAGATAACACGTTGGACGCGTTACAACAGGTCAGCGGGTTCATTTGTGTTGGACGCCGTGCGGTGCTGCCCCCGCCGCTGCGGTCCTGGTTCACGGGGTTCAGCTGGAGTTCGACAGACTGTTGTTGGACAGATTCTCACAGATTATTCCCCGTGTGTCATTCTGTCACTTTAAAGACAACTGAATTGCAAAAAAAGGCGTTAATGAAAGCTCATAACACGTTGTCTCTCTGCATGTCCTGAAATACTTTCATGATGCACCATGCATGTGTCAGTCGCAATCAACGCCGTGTAACTGTTTAACACAGGAGATTTGATTTATTTGCTGTAAAATATTTTGCAGAAATGCAAAACATGATGACAGAAGGAAGTATTGCAGTGTTTAAGGAGGACATGTCTACAGTACATTGACACAGCCACTGTCCATACTTGTTCAGTCATGGAAAAAAATATTAGACCGTCCTGCTGTTTTCTTCAATTCCTTGTTCTTTTTAATGCCTTGTACCATTAAAGGTGCATTTGTGTGGACAGATACAACTATAACATGAAGAATAGCTCATTAGAGTTTCATTTCAGAGCTGATATCTGGCCATTGTCCATGGTTTTCTTGATAGTCACCAAATTTACTTCAGTTCTAACATCAATATCTATGGAATCGGACTGACTTTTACCTTTAGTGGTACCAGGCATGTTGCATTGATGCAAAATAAACCAGAAATTTCTGAAAACCTTTTTTTTTTCCATGACTGTAGATAAGAACTCAGTAGGACACACCTACTGTAATGATTACAAGTCAAAGTCTAGAGGCTGCACATTTAATCCTTAGTTCAGGAGAACAGTGAAGGTTGGAGTGTTTGTTTATGTGTCGTCATGTGGGCGTCTGAACTGTGACAGGTAAAACTGGTTCATTTGTTAAAAAAAAAAAAAAAAGTAAAAAAACTAGTCGTTGCTACTGTTTAGTCACAACATAATAAGCTGATAATAAAAGTAAAATATTGACTGTTTTGAAGGTTTTGTTCATCAATTTAACTGTTTTGGGGGGAGGGATATATTATAAACTCACAGGTTTCAGACCTAAATCTGATAAAAATGCTTATAATCAATGGGAATTTCAGAATAATTCTGAACTCCACGAAATGACTGCGACTAAAGTCAAACAGCAGATTTGCTCCACGGATAAATCTGTGTTTTATTTATGATACCAGAAGGCTCCTGTTGCGTTTTTCCGATAACGTTTCGTCTACAACCGTTTGGCATTTGTAGGATGTCATTTTTTTTCTCCCTGAGTTTATAGAAACCCTGTAATTTTTTTTTAAGCTAGGAAAAATCCCTGCCTAACAATTGTAGGAAAGCCAAGGCACCTGGAAATCTCATGACTTCCTGAAAGTAATTCCAGGCCGAGCTGTCAGACTGTCTGACTAGCAGCTTTCATTGAGGGTGTAAACACATAATGTCAGGCATGTTTGCCAGAGCCATTGTTGAGTCAGGCCTTAATACTCGCGTAATGCCTGCAGTGAACTCAAACGCCCCAACCCAGTCCTAATTATATTCTAACAGATTTATGGATCTGTGTGAACTTAGAAAGAGCTGGCACCGGTTTGGACTCATTTGCAGGTCGGGGCCTGCACCACATAAGACTTTTTGTTGTTGTTGTTGAAACACAGTTCATGTTACGCTCCAGACCAACCCTGTCATAAAATTGCATGTGCTCTGGCACGGACTGGCAGGTTTGATAACTGGTAATTGTTACCTGAAATGTGCAAAGTGCAAACAAGGCAAGGCACCAAGTCAGAGCAAAGGTATGACAGCAGCAGGGGAGAATTCA
The DNA here is from genome assembly GCA_016785265.1 of Paraplagusia blochii. Taxonomy (NCBI): domain Eukaryota; kingdom Metazoa; phylum Chordata; class Actinopteri; order Pleuronectiformes; family Cynoglossidae; genus Paraplagusia; species Paraplagusia blochii. Next base: position 116,254 of record JAFBJS010000178.1, read on the forward strand.
GAACAAAATCCCCTCTCATGTCGCAGCGTGCTGCGTCGGCGGACAGTGACCTCATCCAAAGTTTACACACCGCCGCCTCACGCTGCTTTGTTATCTTCAAAACTTGCAAAACAGCACATTCCAGGCCTCAGCGGCAAAGAAAAAAAAACACGTCAGCCTGCAGATCCTGCTGCTGCTGCGCGGCGAGAAACACCATAAGCAAATAAATAAATTCTTGACTAAGCCGACGGCCGCAGCAGCACAATGCTGGAGCGAAAACAAACTCTTCTCCTGAGCAGGAGGGCAGAGGTGTTCTGTATGTAGGTCACTTGCGGCGGACCAGAGCTTTGCGTGCGCCTGCTCACTCGCTCGCTTACTCAGCAGCTCAGCTTAGCTCTGTTTTAGTCTTTCTTTAAACAGACCACAGGGTAGTAAAATATCTGCGAGGAGGGTCACAGTCTTCCCAGCTGATTGGCCTATTGCTCGACCCGACATAAACAGGAAACCGGCCGTACAAGTCGAAGAAGGGAGCGAACAGAGACAGAAGGAGACGAGCACAATGCGGATTCAAGACAAAGGGAGAATGTGTAGAAGCCTGAGGGATTTGTGTGGGGGGAAAAAAATGGTGCGTCTGTTTGTAGCATGACATGTGACTCATGAAGGCATTGAGCTTGTGATTCAGTTCTCTGCAGTGTCAGCACAGGCACAGTGTGGAGACAACAGTGGAACTGACTTGACTGTAGCCCAGTCCACAGAGGAATGTCGCACAACGTGAAATTCTTTTTATCCAAAGTGTTCTTGTGTATGATGTCGATAAAAACATATTATACTGATTGGACGAGATGGTACGCTATGGCTAAATATAAACGTATAGAGTACTTGGTATAGAGTTTGTGGAAGCTTCGATTTCAGGTGAGACGTTCTGTACGTTGGACGAGCACAGCTGCACTGTGAGGATGCCCGAAAATATCGGTTGAACGATACCATCGGCCCAATAGTAGCAATATTATGTAATATCATTACGATCATTGTTGGATTTTCCCCCAAAAAGAAAAATTCTGAAAATGTCTGTCTGGGTTTTGTCAAATTTGTTGGAATCGTACGTAGAGTTGTACGATGGTTACCTAATTTTTGGGGGCAAACTGCTGAATTTTTCGGAATGTGTCGATATCGTAGTTTGGGCAATCCCAAAATGCATCGCTTGTAGTTTTATTTTAGTCGCAAATAAAAACAGGGGTGTAGAAAAATGCAAAAAAAAAAGTATGTCATATTTTCAAATAACAACAGTGGTGGCCTAGTGGTTAAGGAAGCGGACTTAGGTCCGCAAGGCTTCAGGTTCGAATCTACCAGCTGTCAGGTTGCCACTGCCACTTCAGGGGTCACCACCTCACAATATGGTGCTATATAGTTTGGCTGCCCCTGCAACCCGGTAACGGGTCAAACAGAAGAAGACAAATGAATGAATTAATTTTCAAATAATCGTGATTAATTGACTGCTCTCGTTATTTACTAAGTAAAACAATCTTTGATCATTTCACATTCCGACCTAATCTCAAATGCCTGGTGTCCGCGTGTTTCTCGCAGAGGACAGGGTTGGGGCACAAAGTGAAAAAATGAGTGACATACTGCAGAAGCTCCACCAGGACACAGAGTTAATAAAGGTATCCTGATGCCAGGCTCTGAAGGTCAAAATGAAAAACAAGACGGAGAGACTGGGGGAGAGAGGGCTTTGAACGTCCGCCTCTGACTGACTGGTTCAAACAGGCCCTTGGAGAAAGGAGGAGGAGGAGGAGGAAGAGGTTGGTTGACGGTGTTGAGTGGGGCGTAGCCCACTGAGCATGCCCAGTGAGGAGGAATGCCGTGTGATGGCAACACAGCGGGCTCTCCCATCTGCTGATGCAGTGTGCACTTCTCGCCCCGAGCCCTTTATCGTCCAGTCTAGTGAGCAGCCACGTCAATGTAGTGTAGAATGAACACGACGTCTGTGGCACGGCCGCACGCACACGTATATACGCACAGTAGGTGCATAAAAATCGAACGCCAACTCATTCATCACCTACGGGAACAATAGCGAGTGCATTTACTGCAGCTGCCGCACAAAGAACCGGGGCGGGGGTCGAGGCGGGGTATGTAGGAATGTAGTCACGCATGCATGCAAGAAAGGCAGGATAGAGGTTGAATCTGGGCTCTGATCCATTATTCAGTCAACCCCCCTCCTCTGGTGCAGACCACTTCACTGTTCCGCCGACTCCGAGCTGTACTTAAAAAACCCGAGCTGATATTCAGGCTGCTCTCCACCATACAAATTCCTTTCCACATAGTGCTGACTCATGTCCTGTAACAGTGAGACTTGTCTCTTTATTTTGATGGCGGCCAATTTTTCAGGGCAGTCCATCATTTTGAAGTGTGCTGTAGTGGCAGAGTTAAAACAAAAACAAGGCCTGTTTTCAGGAGGAGGCGGCGTGATATCATCTATTTCCAGACAGATACTTGAACGCATGCAAACCGAGACTTCGTGTGTGTGTGTGTGTGTGTGTGCGTGCGTTTGCATCTCTATAATGAATAATTGAGAAGCCCTGCCTCATGTAGGTTTACAGCCGCTGACGAGGCAACCAGGGTGGCACACTTAACTGGCGTGACAAAATGGTATGGCGCCCTCCTTTGCTGTATTGTGGTTTTTAATAATTGTAACATATATTTGTCGTCTTCTTCCTGTTGTAGTGTTTGTGGCAATTCGATAGCCATGGTGATATATATCTTTTCTTGATCTTCAGTATCAGCAGGTAGTATTAGCAGAGAAACTTGATGTTTGCCCAACCCTTGGAGCTCCATCAGAACCTGCTCTGATGAATGGGACGGAGGAGACGTCTCCTCCTCTGAAAGTGTTCCAGCTGATGAACAAATAGTAAGCGAGTACGTCCCCTTCAAAGAATGCTGTTGGCTTTACGATAACGTGAATAATAAGTGCGTTACAATACACATTTTTGTGTTGTTTAGTCATTTAGGAGATATCGTTGCAAAATTTAATTGCTAATATTTAATTTGCGAATGAATCAGGGGCAGTTTTGGAGTTTGAAATCCTGCATCCATTCCAGTAGTTTTGAAATTCTGGTCATTCTTGTGTTTAGCTTTTTGATGCTATATTTCACACCCTACTTTAGCCCCTAAGGACGTCTTAAAGGGTCAATATACACAGAAAAATTACTGAAAACAGTTTTTTTAAGCAAACATTCACGTCAAATGTCACATTTTATTGTAACTTGGCAGTTGGTTAATTTGAACCAAAAGCCCTACGGACCCCAGTTCGGTTCCTTTACCGCTAGGCCACCACTGCCCCAGAGAATTCCTTGCAGCCGGATGTTGCGTCTCTGCTTTGTGGTTTTTGCCTATTGCTGGTGGGATATGGTACGTAAACCCCATGATAAATGAGGGACCACCGGAGTGGGAAAAGTGACATTTAATGGCCCTTCAACGTGTCGCCAGGTTACAGAGTTCTCTGTGAGGAACAGAAATACCGAGAAATCCTCCTGGCTTGAGGCGGAACTCGACCAAAAAAGGCTGAACGTGCCCCCTCAAAATTGATCACTTCCTCCAATGAATGCAAACAAAGGAGTGACAACCCGCTCACTCGCTGCCTCCATAATCCCAACATATTGTAGGGAGTGGGAGGTGGCGGTCATGGGAGGGTTTAATGCCTTCTTTTATTTGCAGAGTCACGTCCGTGCTTTCTGATATGCTAATGTGTCTGCCTTTGAGTAATTGAGCTGTGCTTTAGAAAATCAGGCCAGGCCTAATGGCGCAATGGAGGAGTGGGTGGGGTGGTGCACGGTGATGAGAAAGCAGCTGAGATGAGGATGAGATGTTCTCCCATGATCCACAGATGACACTGATAACGAGGCACTCAAAGGACTTCTCAGGCGTGACGGGGACACAGTGGCCATTTCAGCCACGGAGCGGCCCAGAAATAACTAATCGGATTTCATTTGCAGATTTGCCTCTTATGCCTCAATCAGATGCAGATTTCAAAGTCTGCGAGATGTCCTCTGTCCGTGTCCTTCATCTCCCCACCCCCTCTCCCCTAACCCTCCACCCAAAAACCATAACAGCCCACTCCAGACTGAGGCACTCCGCTGCCCCGTCTCACCTTCGCCTCTTTCTGGAGTGTGTCTAAATCAGGACCATTGGAAATACCCGCCGCCACCTCCTCGTGCCCTGTAACCTTGTGCAAGGCTTGCACATTTGAGTGCACACTGATCTCCCCGTAGTACTTTACGGCAGCTCCGTGTTTAAACACAACCGACTACCACATGTCCCCATGCGGTGCCAACAACAGGCAGACAGCTGCAGTTCAAAGCTTAGCCACAGCTGTCTTCCATTGTCTGTCCAGGAGCTGCCTGACATTTGAAGCCGGAGATGGCCGCCTCTAAATGCTTCTATTCTTCTCGCCTGCCTTCCCTCCTATTTTCTTCCTCCATGTGTCCCTCTTCATCCTCCTGTGCCAAACACTTCTCATTCCTGTGATGTTTTGGTGATCGCTGAGGTCTGCCTGGATACCGCAGTGTCTCGGATTCTCACACAGTAACCAGGGAAGCACAGAATATGTTCCTTATTTGCCTCCCACAGAAGGCGGACACTCGATCCAACCTCTCCAGCAAAGATATACTTGGCAGCCTGTGTCCTGCACCCTCCCTCACCCCAACGATTTCTCCCTTTCCCAGTGTGTAGATGCGTGTATCTTTCGAGTCGTTCATTTCCCAGAAAAGGACCTGAGGATTTATACGTGCAGGAACCGCCGCGAGCGACATCTCCAGAGAAGCACGAGTGTTTCCTGCAAACAGTTTGGGGGAGGAGGTGAAGAGGGGGGTGGACAGCTCCCATGGAAACACTATCCAGTAACACATGAAGAGCGTCATCAAGGGGAGGTGTGCTGTGCTGTGTTTGGAGAGGGCGTCTTTCACAGAAAAAGCCCATGAGGCCTCGCAGACCTGTGATTGACAGCTACCCCTGCTGAATACTGACGCTCAAGGACACAGTCCCTGCCAACTGCTGCCGAAAAAACTCACCCTGAACTGCTGTAAACTCCAGGTTTATTAAATATCAAACACGAGCTGTCAGCTATGGAAAAGTATCCAACCGGTTCCATCTGTCCTGGTTTTCGAGGAATATTATTTGCTGAAATCTCTGTCAAGGGAACTTCACACATTTTTTCATGTCTCATAAAAATCTCTCTCTCTCTCTCTCTCTCTCTGTCTCTCTCTATCTTTGTCCTCTTCCACTGGGTGCGGACGTGAGGAGTAACAGTGACTTCATGGTGAGTTGTGTAAGAGTGTGGGGCGAGGCTTGAAAACCAAGCCATGTGAGACAAACAAAAGTGCTGATGTACTGAAAAGAGAGACAGTCTTTCTGGAGGATACAAACCCGCCCCGTCCCATCAGCAGGAGTCACAGAGGACAGACAGTGTCCCAGCTTAATGGGGATGGGGAGGGGGGTGGAAAGGCATGGTAAAGGGCCAGAAATGGGGGTCGGGGGGGGTGCAGGTTTCGGGTTAGAAGAAAGGGGCGGGGTGGGGAAGGGGGATCGATTCCAGTGGAGAGAGAAAGGTCACAGTGTAAACTGATAGAGACAGGAGGCAGAGCTCGGGGCTGCTTCCAGGCCAGCTAGTCAGCTGACGCCCGCAGCTGTGTTTGGAACATCAATACGAGCCTTGTTCAACCCCCCCCCATCCTTCTCCTCCACTCAGAAAATCTCCCTCCATCCCTCCCTCGCTCCCCTGCTCTCTCAGCATACCCCTCCCTTCACGCTGTTTCCCTTTTTTTTTTTTTTTTTCCAGCTCTGATTTATGAAAGTAGGGCATGTGCCCATAACTGCTGCATCAAGGCACATGGCTGAGCCTCCAGAGGCACCGAGGCTCTGTTTACATCAGCCCAGACAACTGCACCGCATTGCACAATTGCCGCAGGCCAGCTCTGTTATATAAAGCACGGGGCCACATCGGCTTTGTTGCTTTTGTTTTTTCTGCTCCGTCCCGTCTCCACCTGTAATTCATGAACGGCACAAACGTGAAAGGACAGAGTGTCTCTTTATCTTCAACGCGGTCACGGAGCGCAGCCTTTAGTTAAAGCAGCTGAATGTGTCGGCTGCTCAAAAAGGCGTCCAGTTTCCCACTTCCCACACAGATGTGATGGAAAAATTGGAGCTTGATTTGAACAAGCGTCCGTGGAAGAGTTCCAGGAAAGTCCGTGCCAGCTCTGTTTCATAGGGTTCGCCATTTTCAGCTCCTCTGCAGCAGCGGTTTGCGTCAGAGGTTCACTGTTGTGTTGAGTTACCCTGCTCCTCCGACCGCCCGCGTTTGTCGGGAGATTACAATTACTGCTGAATGAAACGCAGAGGAACTACAGTTGCCATGACGACAAATAAGACTGGTCGACCGAGGAAGGGTGTGAAAATGCAGATTTAGACCAGCACTACAACCATAGCCGCTAATAATAAGACGGTAGAATGTGCAGACTCATGTTGTCAGCACAAGTGGGAAGCAGAGTTTGGGTTGGGTCACCGTGATTCATGAGCCTGTCAGTGGAGAGGATGCATAAGAACATACTGTCATCCTCTCCGTCTGATCATCTGACACACAGATGGGATTGGTGGGTGGAACCCGTCTTTGTAATAATCCTCACGGCGGCTGGAAAACACGACCAGCTGCTACTATCACAAACCATTAAGCATTCATACAAGTTAATAGATTACAGGCAGTGTTTCCACAACGCAGCCATGAAACCGAGTGACCTCAGTCTAACGTTCCCCCGTCTGTAAAATGTGCCGACGGAACCTGTGCTGACTCACCCACAGACAGACTGTCCGCTTGTAGTTCTGCACCTGAGCCTCCAGAACCGCAAGGACGTGCAATCAATTACAGGCTTCAGACCCAGAGTGTAATTCATTAAGGTCGGGGCCACTCTGTGTAGTCATGTTGAAGGCACAGTCAGCAAAGTCAACAGACCACAAACAGTGATACAGGCCTGAGTCATTCTGCTGTAAAATATAATGAGGCGAAATGAAGGAATTTATGGGAGGATAAGGAATCATGAAAGGACGGGAATTGGACGACGTTCTATGCACTGTATTCGCATCAAACGTACCAACCTGGGCGTCTGAAAACCTGGGCAACCTGGGCATCTGTTAAACCAATACTTACAGGTTAATGGTACTTTACATTTCTGTAATTCAGACATATTAACAACATCAGGGAAATAACATGAGCATTTAGAACAAGCATTATACATTTAAGGCAGAGGGAATGTGCATTTGAGGACGGAAGGAAGGAAAACTCCACACCATCATTGCGCACAGTGGATCTTAACCTGGGTCCGATCGAACCCTAGAGGTTCGGTGAGTCGGTCACAGGGGTTTGGTGGAGCCTCTGCTGCAGAGGTCAAGACACCGTGGAGGTCAAGACACACCGACTTACCCTACTAAGGTAGTGTTCGGCGAATGCGCATGTGAAACTGCTGGGGTTGGGTAGCTCCAAAAAGGTCAAGAACCAAGCACACAACGAAATGCTACCTCTATTTGAACGCATCACAAAAGTGGACAGTGGACAGCTTTGAGCACCTGGGGTGCAATGTGTGGGGACAATGCCATGCTCAGTGGTAACTTAGCAGTATGGGGATTCTAACCTGGAACCCCCCGAATCCTAGTCCAGTCCCTTTACCACTACTGTCCCAGCTCAGAGAAAACACTATTTTGTCTTTCTTTGGTCCATTTTCCAAAGCACTCTTTCGACGCTGGACCAAATAAAGACAAAGAATGGGTCGGGGGCCGTGTGCAGCCCATTTGTTTTTTTATCTGGAGCGTCGAACTTTATTTGAGTTAGTTTTTTCATTTCCATTACCGTTATATTTTTTGCTGTTTACTTGCAATAGCCTAATGTTCCCAACAGGTAGCGTACAAAATCAATCAAGCATTTCAGCCTTAATAAATGACTTCATAATGATCTATCTGCTTCTGCTACTGTCAAATTTGAGGACCCACTGCGGCCCGCCCATCAGGACGTTTGCCCACGCCTGGCAAAAGCTCTAAGACAGGGGACTTGAACTGTTTCTCAGAGGGTTTTTGGTCCAACCAACCAGGAGCTTTTTTTTTTATCAACCTTACGGCGATTAAAAAAAGCCAGCTGGTGCTGCTGGTTGGTCGGACCAGTTTAATTTGTAATCTAAATACACAAAATAAACTGGTCTACATTGACTTTACAGTGATACATAATGAGAGTTCTTCAGCAGAGTCGGCCTCAGTGTTACTATCTGCATCAGCAAAGGAATAAAATGGAAAATTAGGCAGAAACAAAAAGAGCGCAGGGCAGAGCAGACACTGTTATACAGTAATATATGTATATAAAAGCTGTTTATGATTATCAAGCAAAGCTGTATTTTTTTCCCATAATGCAGCATGTCTGACCCTAATACAGCTGGTACAGTTTTCCTTATCAGCGTGCTTTAAAAAAAAAGGCCTTAAATTGTATTTTTATCTTTCTATTCCTCTCTCTCTCTATTCTCAGAAATGTTTTTCCCCTCGATGCTCGCGCTCTTTGTTGCTCGTCTTTGTTGCTCGTCTTTGTAGAAGTCCTCTTAACCTCATCACCGCTCCCTCTCTGCCTCCACCCTCTCCCCCCCTCACTGTGCCCACGCTCCTCTCCTCCACTCTCATAACTCAGCTGTTACTTGGCAACGCCGTCCCAGCTGGACCCTGCATCAGCCACGTTGCTATGGCAACAGAATGCACACACAGACACACGCAGACAGAGTAAACATGAAAGGTTTTTTTTTTAAAGGTGAAAACAACATGCAACAATAAAATCCACAGAGTCTGAGCTACAGCAACTCCCTGATCAACCCTCAAGGACTACACGCCAACGAAAACCTCATGCACCTGCAGCATCAGCTCATCACAAACTATCAAGAATTAATTTTTAATCCTGTGATGTCATTCCTAATGGTGAAATAACATTTACTATCAAAAGCCGCCCTCCTTCTGCAGGAACCGCTGAGAGCTGCCAGCGTCCACTTCTGGGAAACAGACGCTTCTATACACTCCTGGTAACGGTACATCTGTCGCCATAGCAACCCCATCGATCATCTGCAGGGGGATCAATTTATTCATTATTGAGTGAGGCGCAGCCCCCTTCTCTGCTTCCAGTTCACATCCACTAACACTGCCTTCAAGCATCCATTATTGAAGTGGAAGTCTGCCCACTCACTGGGCTGAAGAATAGAGAGCTGTCAAGCCTCCCTCCTGGAAATATAATTCACATTTCTACATTTTTCCTCCCTTCTGTATCTGCTGACCACTGAGAAAGGGGGGAAAAAAAAATCCTGGTTGAAAAGCCTCATGTCACAGAGTGTCCTCTTAGGATCGCACGTTTTAACAATAAACACAGATCCGCTGCAGAACTGAGCCTGAGGCCGACCCCACATTTGGTATGCATTTGTCAAAGAGGTGGAGAAATGACTATAGCAGTTTGTCAGGGCCTTTGTTGTGCAGCCAAGATGAATAAGCAACCGTCGAGTCTGTAAAAAAAAAAAGGGGTTGTAATGCAACACAGATTATCTGCTCTCTGCAAACAGCGTTTCCCAGAGCAGGAGCAGAGCATTTGTAGCTGCAGGAAGAAGACATGCGTGATGATATTCTCCTCTAATACCAGTCTGTCCTCCGCTCTGTGGCTGCTGCACACCTAAGTGGAGCCCGGAGGCAGCTGCGACGGGTGGAGAGCTCCAGTTTCTAGGAAGGAAAGATGTAGGAAGGGGGGAGAAAAAAAAAAAAAAGGAAGACAAATTATATTGTCGGAAAATACGTGCTAAATGGATGATGTCAGCTGTGGCACTTTGACATTTTAATGTAATCTCTCAGGGAATTACATCATTAGTCCTCTTTCCTGGCCCGGCTCAATGCTGGGAAACCTCCTAATGGATGTCAACAAGCCCCCCTCCCCAACCCCGCCCCAGCCCCACTCTGGAGGAGGTGAGCAGGGGGTGAGGGAGCTGGAGAGTGTGTGAGGATGCAGTCGGTGCTTTTTCATCCAGCCATATGAGGGAGAGGCCTCACACTGCGTCATCTGGACTAATAGCCTACAGTGCATTTCTGGCTACAAGATTAACTCTGTCTGTGTTTCCACTACCATCAGCCAAAGTGCAGTCATCTGCGAGCGCGCGTTCTCCACCGGCCCGACCTGACGCTGCTGACCCAAAATGACCCAGTGTGGAGTTGTTTGTTAATTGTTATTTCATGCATTTATAATTCAGACAGCAGCAGTCTGCCTTGGCAGCAGGCAGCTTCTCCACCTCCATTATGCATCTCTGGATTTGAGAAGCTGTCACTGTCTCTGCTGCAGCGTCTTATAATTGATTCATTAGTCATCTAAAAAGTCCATTAAAGTCTCATCAAGTCCAGGAATTGCAGGCTTTGTGGTTCAAACTATAATAATAGGTTATCAGTGTGAATGCCCCCCTCCACCCACCTCCACCATGTACAGTACCTAATCATTTACCAGGGAAAAATACCTTAGACGTCAATTAAAATACAACAATGGAAGTAATAGGCTGTTGAAAGAAAACCTCTGTCACATTTACACACACATAATCACGCGCTGGTAAATTGGTGTTCCCAACCAGAGGTAGGCAGCCCTGAGGAGGTACGGGAGATCATTTCGTTCCGTTGGAGATCAAGATCCTTTACTGTATTAAAAACATTCAACAGTCTTCTTTTTGTCTCGGCTTGTCCCTTTTTTCAGGGGTTGTCATAGCGAGTCAACAATTTCCATCTCTTCCTGTCCTCAACTCCAACTACCTCCATGTCCTCCCTCACTGCATCCATCAACCTCTTTGTCTCCTACCTGGTAGCTCCATCTCTAGAATCATTCTTCTACCAACGTATCCACTGTCCCTCCTCTGAACATGTCCAAACCATCTCAATCTGCCTTCTCTAGCTTTTTCTCCAAACCGTCTGTGTTGTCCCTCTAATCACCTCATTCCTGAACCTGTCCATCCGTGTCTCTCCTGAAGAGAACCTCAGCATCTTTAACTCCTCTACCTCCAGCTCTGTCTCCTGTCTTCTACCTATTCCTAGTGTCTCTAATCCATGCATCAGTTGTTTTATTTTTTGGAAGAAACACCACAGGCATATGAGGTTAACCCGGGATGCTACCAGGTGCCTCTGAGCACCATGTCCTTGACCTAATTGACCCCTGTCCTAATTCTTATTAACTAGTGAATTTTTATACTCATACGTACAGACATTCATTTCTGCACTGCTACTTCTCCTAAATTCATCTCTTATTAGGGTGTGACTTATATTATTTTTTAGAATCAAGTTTGTATCCATCATCCAGTAGGGGGCTCTGTCAATAAAGTAATTCATTTGTCTTGCAAGTCATGCATAAAGGCTAACATGGTAAAATGATCCTAGTAAACTACAGAAAACAACCAGTAGGGGAAATGCTGGCATAGTATTATAATGAAAATATAAAACAATGGTACAATTTGGACAAGTTTAGAGGACCGGATTCAGATGTAAAACGGGCCACATTCGGCCCTCAGGCCATACTTTGCCTTCAAGCCTCACTTATACTGTTTTCATTAAACAAACAGCCATCATCAGTTTTTGAAAAGATCTTATTTGAAGTACAGACTGAAGTAAAAAGGATCCCTGGGAGACCAGACCCACGACTGAACGGACATTTGACGCAAGTCTGTTAAAGATGTGCAGCGATCGATGACTGTGACGGACCAGAAACAGCGGCGAAGAACATCTACAGTATGTGATGGAGAAAATAAAAATCTGGAGTGGAGTGAAAACAATTACATAAAGTGATCGGACCAGAACTGCTCCACTCCGCCAAGGGAGGATTCGCTGACAGAGGTGAAAAACCAGGAAGGGTTGAATGTCCACAGATTGGACTGACCTGTACGACTGTATTATATATGTTTCAAAGAAAAATACTGATGGAACGGGGACAGAGGGGGGAGAAAACGCTTCAGCTTTGGCGTGAGAATCCAATGCTGTGTATTCTCCACATCATCCTCTTGAGTGCTTTCATCTGAGAGTCAAACCCGACTCGCTGTTATGAGCCTGTAATCTCCCTTCCAGCTTCATTCAGGGAAGCAGATTTGATGTGACAAATCCTGGGCCCCAGATGACAAATAAGTCAGGAATTCCCTTTGATAAGTACCACTCACTTTTTACAGTCTTACTGGAAACGGGGGAGAATCTGCCTCACTTTGTTTTCATCGTCACTCTCCTCTGCCTGTTAAGACGACCCTTCCTACGCTTCCAGTAAATTTGACAAAACCCAAACATTGTGTTATCAGGTTTTCATTATTGGAGGACAAAGCTAATATCAATCTTATCGGTATCACGTAATAATGCAAATATCAGGCCGTTTAGACAGTATCGTCAAAGTACCGATATCACCCAACAGTTAATACTGGACGTCCTTTATATATACTGTATATGTGTATATATATATATATATGTATATATATGAATATATAAAATAGCAGAAGTTCTTACTCCTCGTGAAGATGCGCTTGTGTTGTAACGTGTTTGTGTTTTTGTTCTGCATCAATATATATATAGATATAAATATATCTATATATATATATATAAGCAGAAGTTCTTACTCCTCGTGAAGATGCTCTTGTGTTGTAATGTGTTTTTGTTTTTGTTCTGCATCAATATATATATATATATATACATATATATCAGTATATTTATATATATTATTCGTAGACATTAACAATATTACTGATATATATGTTATACGTAATAAATACACACAAACCCACAGCATGGGTTTCTACAAATTTACTAGAGTTTTGGAAGCAAACAGCTGCATATATATAGGTAATTGACTGATATTGTGAAAAATGTGTTTGGACAGTATCGGCAAAAGAGAAGACATACGTTACTAATATATGTTTAATGTCTAGAACTACTAAAGCTATATTACCTACAGCAGGCATGGGCCAACCTTTAGGCTTGTGGGCCAGAATTAGTCCTGAAATTCCAGAAGTTCAGAGCAGAAAGATGGATCATTGGTCTGAACTAAGATAATTCTAACACTCTTTATGATGTCATCTACTGGGGAAAAGGTATTATTGCAGGAAAAAGACAAGGTTGATTACAAGGGCCGTATTAAAAAGCTCAACTGGCCACATCCGGCCCTCGGGCCTTAGTTTGCCCACGCCTGACCTATAGAATACAATGCTGTCTCTTATACACATCTAGATGTGTATAAGAGACAGCTGTTAAAGATGTGCAGCGATCGATGACTGTGACGGACCAGAAACAGCGGCGAAGAACATCTACAGTATGTGATGGAGAAAATAAAAATCTGGAGTGGAGTGAAAACAATTACATAAAGTGATCGGACCAGAACTGCTCCTGTCTCTTATACACATC
>JAFBJS010000178.1:129757-148819 GCA_016785265.1 Paraplagusia blochii
GAGGTAGACCAGCGTCAACAGCGTCCCCAGGAGCAGCAGGGTGGGGACGATGATCACATCCTGTAGGTGTTCCCTAGTTACTGGGACAGGGGGTACTGGGGTAAGGACCTGTCTCACACTGGGTACTTGTCTCACATCTGTCTCTTATACACATCTAGATGTGTATAAGAGACAGGCTCCAGGTTGTTGTCAGTACAGTGACATAGCTATGTAGTTTAGTCAAATAAAAAAAACTAAACTTATTTAAAATGTATTCAATATTATATATGTCCAAATAAATGTGTCTCTTTAGTGGAACCAGTCATTAAAATGAACCAAAAATTGAATAAAGTAGCAGAGTGGGTTTTTTTTTTTTTCCATTTTCCCTTCTTCATCCCCTTTGGCTTGTCACTATTTCAGGGCTTCCCACGGAAAACCAACATTTTCCACAATCATATATATATATATAACATTTCTCATTCACTGGCATGTATTTACCAGTCTTTTCATCCCTCACGGCAGGTCCGTGGCTGCTGGAATGTTTCCGTACACATGCCTCCATATGGCGGCTGAAGGTACTTATGTAAACACAGCATCTAAGCTGGTTGTGCGTGCCCTGCCTGCCACACAGAGATGTGCATGAATGAATAACATTAAATGAGTCATGCAGATACGGAGCGGCCTCATGTGTTCGCCGCAGATTTAAATTTAGCTCCGCGTAGGGAATCGATGAGACGTGCAGCTCAAAGCCAACAGCTTCAAAGAGCAACGGTTACACAAGATGTAAAGAGTCAATCCCACTTTATAGTTCTGGGCTGAGTGAGTGGGTTGGAGCTGCCGAGCCGCTCAAGGTGATCCTGCAGAGAGTTCTGTGAACCTCCCTTTATAAAGAAAGAGGTGAGAAGTTGCACCAAGGTTGTGTTTTGTGCTAAGGAAAACAGAGCGTTTTTTTGTTGTCACTTTATATCAACCCATATTATTCCTTTCCTGCTTAAAGTTGGACAAGAGTGAGTGGAGAAGCAAAGACAAAAAGTTCAACAAAAACTCATGCAGCGTGTTAGGTTGATGGTCCGGTTTTGTGTTTCTAGTTTCTTGTGAAAAAGATTGGGTTAGCACTCTGTAAGAAAACCTCACATCATCACTAAAAGGTATAAAGGAGCTCTTTTGATTGCTAGCTTACTTGCCAACAGCAAAATTGTAACCCAACATGAAATAAAGAAATTATTTTCATTCATTTTTTTCCTATTTTAAGGGGGAAATTACTCTTTTTTTATCTCAACTTTTGGGAAATTGTAGGAGAAAATGTAACTATTTCTGGTTCTGACAATGAAATAAAACGGTATGAACGTCTGATAACAACCAGAGGTGTGTAATTATTTTCCACTCGCTCTACAATGTACAATCAATATTTCCGAAAATGCAGCTGAACACTTTGGATAATGGCCCCTTCTCTACAGGAGTTATTTCATTAGCTCAACAGGAAACTGTTCTCACTCATTTTCACCCCGCACTGGTTTCCACACTGCTTTATAATTAACGATCCAACTCAATGTTAATAATGACGAGTGCGCACCGCCGCCCCCTGTTGTAGTTAACGCATAACGCAGTCTCATCTGCGGCTTCAAAGCAGAATTTCAGCCTTAACGCAATCAATTCTGTTTTGAACAGACAACAAATTTACAAATCAGAGTATTGTCCCTGTTGCGGTTCAACTGAAGAGACTGGGGATGCACATCGGTCAGTATTATAAGCTAGATGTTAGCCTAATTTTGTGATATCGCTAAGGTCCGATAATCCGGTAACACTACCTGGGTTTTGCCAAATTACTGGAATCACACAAATGGTACCAAGAAGTTTACCTTCGTTTTGGGGCAAATGGCTGCACATATCGATATCGGTCAACATTGAAATCGGAAAATTAAGTATAATAATTTAGACAACAACGCAATCCAATAAGTTAAAAAAAGGGAATCCATAGAAAAGATGCGTTTTAATAGCACCTCGCCGCTTACTTTGGGAACCACTGGGCTATCTTTTGTGTTTATCTTAGTGCAGACATGGGCAAACTAAGGCTCGGGGGCCAGAATTTTTTCGGCTTTGTGGTCCAACTTGACAAACTTGTCCAAATTCTATAACTGGTTTGTACTGTGATTATATGTCTTTTCCCTGCAATGGTTATGTTTCCTTCAGATGACATTGAGAAAACTACAAAGCATTTTTGCCCTGATGCATGACATTTCTACATCATTTAACTCACAGTTACCATTGTTTCTGCTTCACTTGTGTAAACCAGGTCAGACCTGAGGTTTCTGGGTTTGTGTTGAGGTGAGAGGAGACTCAAACTGACATGGAAACGGATTTGGAAACAGCACACTCACCCTCCCTCGTCCCTCCCCCCTCCTCCCTCCATTTCAGCTTAGAATAATCAGGGCAGAGGGAATCAACAGCACTGTACAACAGCCTGACCGCCCGCTCTCCCAGGCTACATCCTCACCCCCACCTGCCTGCTCTTCTCTCACTCCGCAGGATGAAAATACAGTCCTGCTCTGGGCTGCGTCAATGGGAAACTCTGTGAGCCCCCCCCCCGTCCCTCCCATTAATCCCCCCTGACATGCCTCCCGAGGGCAGGGATTTGCTACAAGTCAATACAGGAGACCTACAGTATGCAAAACAAGCCTGTCTGACGCTCTCATGACTTTCAAAGCTGCATTGCACTGTGCGTGAGACGGGAAGGAGCTCAGAGCAATGAGAGAGAGACAGAGGGAGGAGGGTGAGTGCACAGAGTCTGTTTGGTTAACCCTCACGATGCCCCGATGATCACTTCCCTTTTCTTACTTCCTTCTGCTTACCCTCAGTAAAGGCCAGAAATACTGCTGAGCACACACGAAGTCTAACAGTAAATGTTAAATATTTTCCCTCCTTTCACAAATCCCTTTGTCCCATTCCAGAAGGGCTTGAAAACCTAACCAAAATATGAAAGCCACCCAACAGGAATTCACTGCTCATGTGATGCGTTCACTTCCCCCGGGCGGGGGAGCGCTATTGAATTTCAGCCTAATCAGTGATCTAGTGATGAGCAGATAGGTGGAGGGCTGGTCGGGGCGGGAGAGCAGCCTGACATTAGAGAAGCAGTACGAGTGGTTAGGTGCCCCGGGGGGAGGGAGGTGGGGTGGGAGGAGGTGAAGGGGGCCGCTCATAGACGGGGAATGTAAACAACAGAAGTGTGTAACCTAGCAACAGGCTAAGCTACACATGAGGAGGAGGGTAAAAAAAAAAAGGATTGAAGACACATGGAGCAGGGTGTGCAGGTTCAATTACCATGAGGAGAGCAGGCAGAGAAATGGAAAAAACAGATGACAGCGAGGCACAGAGGAAGAGAAATCCAGCAGGATGTGTAGCCTGCTTTGGATTCACGTGATTCCCCCTCTACTTCCCTCCTCCTCCTCTTTTTCCATCCATCCCTCAGACCCTTTGAGATGGAAAAATGGGTCATCTGTGTGGAAGTTAATACTCCGAGCACGTACAGTGCCGTTTTATTTTTAGGACGTGCTTTGGAAAATTTCCTTTTTCTTTCATGACACAGAGACGGCAGCGGGCGATTAATATAGTTGTGTTTCTGCGGTGCAGATGAGAGCAGCCGCTCTCTGTTAGAGCTGCTGGCACGGCCTGGACATGTCTCATATTTCTCGCCCAGCCTGCCCTCTCCATGACAACGTACAGTAGGCGGCAGACTCTGGCACTGCAGAAATGACATCAACAGCACCAGATAATGGGACTGGGAGTGAAAAAAACATTTTCATTACCACCGTACTGAAGCTGGACGTTACGTTTCTCCTCCAAAAAAAAGGGAAGAGTCAACTGAGTCCTAATGAAAATTTATTTGTTTATTCAGACGTTGGAGAAAAAGCTAGAGAAGCCAGATTGAGATGGTTTGGACATGTTCAGAGGAGGGACGGTGGCTATATTGCTAGAAGAATGATTGTAGATATGGAGCTACCAGACAAAGAGGAGATGCAGTGAGGGAGGACATGGAGGTAGTTGGAGTAAGGGTAGAAGATACAGAGGACAGGGGGAGACGGAAATTGTTGACTTGCTGTGGACACCTCTGGGAAAAAAAGGACAAGCGAAAAGGAAAAGAAGATTTATTCAGATGTCAACCTTTTTTTTAATTTTTGCCATTTAGGACACTTTACAGGACATCTCTCTCTCATCTTCGTGCCTGACTAATCCACAAAAGATTGTTTTCGAAATTCTTAAGCTTCGTGTTCAGTCTCTGCTTAAGCAGTGGGTCACAGCGTGCGACCAAAATGATTAAGTTCTATGACGCAATAGTGTTTTGCTTGCTGACAGCAAAATAACAAGTCTGTAGACCAGCCATGGGCAAACTAAGGCCAAGGTGCCTTGGTGGGCCCATTTACCTTTGTATTTCGGCCCACGAACTTCTCCAAATTGATTAAAAATAAAATGATACTTCTGTCTTTTCGCTGTAATGCACATGTTTTCCCTAAAAGATGAGTCTTTATGGATGACTATTACATGGTATTTATTTAGGTTCGCATGAACGCTCCATGTAGCTGTTTCCTAACTAAGCTCCTGTGAAAAAGGCTTGAAGAATGAGGTTCACCTGACGTTGAGCTCTGTTACATCACACAGTAAATATTGCAGCTCATCTGATCTGTACTCTCACAGCTCCAGAACATGTGCTTTAACACAGTGTTCCCCAACCTTTTCTGCACCACGTTAAATGGCTGGTACTATTTTCACGGAGCGGTCGTTTAGTTGTGGCAGGAAATTTTTAAACTTTTATTAAAAGTTGGTAAAATATATTCCTACCTATAAAATCCAAATTTACTGTGCATACACACAAGGGTTTCCCCAGGTGCAACCGGCCTATAATTTTCTCCTACCAGACCGGTATACAAGGTTAGAATGTTGCATCAATGACTCTGCGTCATTTTGAGTTTATTGTTGTTGTCCTCACTGCGAAAATATTTCCTAATCAAATATAGTTACATTATTGATGATGGAAGCCATTGTATTCTCTAAGTTCTTTTGTTGATATGGGTATGGATCAAGTGTAAGTAAAAGCCAGATGGGGCAGAAAGGAAATATTTCTCTGTGTCCCTGCTCCAATTTACCATGGACCGGTACCAGCACTGGCCTGATGGTTGGGAACCACTTCTTTAACACATATGTTTGAACAAACCTTAACATTAGGTGCATTTTTAACGAACACGGGCAGAGGGTTCAGATGTTTCTGATGGATCAGTGTGTTGCGGTGAAACAGAAATCTTCCTCTGAGCTTGAAAACACCACGTCGATGAGATGAGCAGGGGAGAGAGAGAGAGAGGGAGAGGGACGAGAGCGAGAGTGAGCTACGTGGAGCTGCTATAGCAACCGCATACAACAGTTATTTCTGGAAACATTTAACGACCAAACACAGCTGCTCATACATAAGCAGACATTTTCAGCGGTCAATCTGTGCATCTGAGATAACAGGGGAGAAACAGCATCGAACTGAAACTGTTGGCCACTGATAAGAACAGGTGAAACAAGAGAACATGTATTATATTGTATTTTATTGAGTTAAACTAATCAGCTGGTCAAGGTAATGACGTCTGGTGCAATATTTAAGCCTCATGTAAATCACAGCCTCTTTGATTCTCTGCATCTTGACTTTATTTTATGGTACGCGTCTTCAAGAACCAGTTATTTCCGGTGTCCTGGATGAACAGTCTGTCATCAGCAGAACATTTAAAAACCGGATTACAGCGTGTTCAAGAAGAAACACCTCCGAAGCACATGTGCCTGGTGCTGCAGGCACCACCATTGTTATTGCTGTCAACTCAAACTGTTATCCTCTCTACTCCATTCAGTACTTCTCGCGTGGAAGCTTGCAATGAAGCAACAGTGCCCCCTACTGCACAAAACACGTATTGCCCGTAATGCCTCCTCGGCCATTTCTGCTTTATCAGAGCTAAAGAGCTGACTCATAATCCATTCATAGTAGAGGAAAAAAATATAACTGTGTCAGGGATGCATATGAAAATAAAAGACAGATGATATATAGGATATGAGAGACATTATTTAGTGGGACAGGGGTTTTGAGTTTGGACTGACAGGCAATAATCTGCCGAGTCATGCTTAAATAACAGGGCATGTTGTTTATTAATGTGCGTCTTGCAGCAGACAGCAGTGATCTGCTGTCCTTCAGTGACCTTCAGTCTGCAGGGGGCGCAGCAGCTGAGTGTTTATTTACAGAAGGAGCAGCCTGGTGGTTTGACTCTATGCAGGGTTCTAAACCTGTTCCTCACCCCTCACCAGCAGCCAACCACAGCTTCAGACTGACCTCCAACACAGCCTGTTATTTTCCTCCTCTGACCTCCCCCACCGGAACCAACAATGGGCCACTTCTTTCGCTCACACTTAGAGACACACTTGTCTTTAGGGAGGGGACCAGGCGACCCCGCACTGCACTGACAGCTTCTCCATTTCCACCCACGGCTGAAATAGCAGGAGCGCTGTAGAAAAGTCTGCAGAGTGAGCACATGAGTTCATGGAAAATGGAACAGTGTCTACCATTTAGTCTTCAGCCGACATTTCTGGGCCGACATTCAATATTCATTTTTCATTCCAAATGTAGAAAAACTATTTTCCCCCCGTCGCTCTTTTTCCTGGCAACTGCGAAGCATGGGCCGCTCTGGCCAGCGCTCTTAGAAAAACAGCTGCAGTCGAGGATAAAAATAATTACGGCTCTATTTGTCCTCCAAGAAACACACTTTCAACCAGACCTACTCCCTTTTCTCACGAGCTGCTCCACTTTCACTCCGTCGCGAACACAATACTACCATTCACAACAAACAGGACACGGATAAAAGTAAATAAATAAAAAAAGGAAACACTAAAAGACGGTTGAACAAACCAAGGCCGTGCTCTGACTAACGCAGCTTTTATTTCTTGTCAATATTTACAGAATTAGCCAGTGTCCTGGATTCGTTTTTAAACTGAAGGTCAAAATACATTTCTAACCCCATTACACCGCGGTTATTTTAAGCAGCGTGGTGATAGCGGACCTTCGTCCCTGTGCAGACTCCAGAAAGAATATCCAGCCTTGATATTTAAACAACACTTCCCATTCAGGGAAAAACGACTACAGCCTTCAAGCATTGAAAAATAAGCCTACATTTAAGAAAACAACTGTTGAGGTGCCAAGTTCTTCGGTGCATTGCTACTGCCATCTAGTGGCTAAAATAAAAGGTCATGAATATGTGTATTTAGATTTTATTGAAAGATTTTAAACACAGACATTTCCACGATGTTAGACTGTTATATAAAAATAAAGTTTAAGTGATATTGCATGAAAATTTCCACATCCTATTCATACCAGTCCTCACACAAACACACACAAACACTCAAATAGAGAGAAACATGTTCAATGTTAACCTTCAAACACAGTTTAAGGAATCAAACATCATACAGTTGATTTTGTATTTCCGTCAGCTTTAAGCCGACACATCAGCAACACTTCTCAAAATAAATAGAGGAAAGAAATCAGAAACATATGATATGTGATGGAAACAAGGCAAGTTGGAATGTGTTTATGGCTTACACCAGCCTATGATACAGTTTTTGAACGGTAGTGCAGTGATAGTCACCTGATATCAGTGTCTTAAACAGAATCATAGAGACGCAGCTGTCTCTCACACATCACTCCACGTCATCTTCCGTTAAGGACTGAGAACTGATGATTCGCTGAAAAAGACACGAAAACAGTTTTTAAAGTATTTTTCAGATGTTGTGTTTCATGGATCAGGAAATCAGCAAAATATGGTGACAACTTCAAGGTCACATCAACAATGAACAGAATAATATCTAAATTCCAAATTATATAAACTGAGCACAGACCCAACACACAACATATTTACCACCCATTTAAGCACAATAACTCCATACCTTATAATACAATTTCATACATATGCATGCAACTGTGTTTCTTAACTATATAATCACATCACATTGAATAACATTAAACAAGAAGGCAAAAAGACACAAGACAGCACAGCATTGTTTTATTAAAAAAAAACAACATCATCGACAATCATTATCAGGATTTGTCTTAGAGGTGAAATAACCAGGAGTTACTGAATAAACTCCCAGTTTTGGATAATTCTAAAATTCATCTTGCACCCTTTCCTAGTCCCAGAGACCAATAATGGAAACCAGGGGGTTTAAGAGGATGCTGCAAGATACTAGGGATTTCATTAAATGTTTTTTTAAAAGTAGGAATCCTTCTTACCTGGCTGATGGTGGGCAGTTTTGTGAGCAACATCTGAAAGACTGGAGGGGGCAGCGTCTGCTGTAATACCTGTAGCAGCTGCTGTGGCTGACCACAAACAGCTATGGCATTGGTCAGATGATCCACACCTTTCTCAAATTCCCCTGGGTGGTGTACATAAAAAAAACCAAATAATTAGAACATCACGAAGTGTGAGATGTGTAACAAACATTAGATGCAGCAATATATATAAAAAAAAAACAGTGTGTATGCATCAAGAAAACACATTTATAAACATAACTCCAGTATTTAACCCAGATAGTTGATTTCAGGATATTGCAACAAACAGCACTGAACAATAAAAAGAACTGTACAATAAATACAAGCAACAGTAGAGTATATAAACCAGAATAGAAGTATATAGATAGGTGGGTCAAAGGTAGTAGTGTTAGATCAATAGGTTATCAATCTTGCAGTGTGTGGTGTTCAATTGTTGCAATCTCAACTATTATTATGATTCACTCTGACAATATCACTACTGAGTTACATGAAGGGAAACATGATTTGTTCCCATTGTTAATTCATTCATTCATCCATTCACTCACTCACTCAAATATCCATACATACAACTACATATTGTTCAGATTGCACTTTGATGACAATAAAATTTCCTCATTGTTCAATCATTGACAACTGTTAACCATAAAAGCCCAGGACTTCAAATTATTAAATTTCTTTAACTATTTTACACATAATTTGATTAAAAAAAAACACACTCTTTCCCCAACACTTATCTGGATACAATTTTATTGGAAAAAAAAAAACAAAAACCTAAAGGTTAAATATAAATAGTTATCGTTGACGAATAAACATGGGATTTTACCTTGTGAAAGGAGTTCCTCTCCAAGTTGAATTTCCTCCAGAAAGAATTTCTGAACGGCCTCCGCGTCCTTCAGGTCAGGAAGCTTCAAAGTCAGGACAGAAAATGACATGCAGACCAATTAATACCAATTAACGCCTCATTAACCGTGTATGTAAAACAACGACTGGGTTTACCTTTGCCAGTCCGGACTTGGTACTTGAAACATTTTGCTTCCGTCTACCTGTGCGTAAAAGCGGTTGTTAGGTTATATACCAAGTTGTTCACACGTTGTCAAACTGCGTGCTAATGCTAACAAACCCTAGAATACGTGTTCGCGTTCACTTTACTTATATATTTTGCCCGAATATGCTGCGAAACCGCCATTTTGACAAGTACATGTTTAAATACGATGGTAGAAACACGTTAAAAGCAAATACACTGAAGCATTTTCCTACAGGGACGAGGCTGACGGAGCTAAAAGGCGCCATACGCCAGGATTCATGCTAACTCCAAATACTTACGTTCACGCAGTTTTTCTTTAAAGCAAGGGTCACTGCGCCGCTTTCTGTCAAAATAAATACAGTAGGCTATGAATGCGGCTCCACACAGCCCCGCTACCACGGCACCCGTCCGACTGCCCATCATGACTGAAGGAGCCGCACATGGGCAATTGGTAGCACGCGCGGCGGAGCGGAAGTGTAGGAGCACCGCAATGGCCTGCCGGAAGTTCTCCTTTTACACAGGAAGTACGTCACAGCAAGGCGTAAACTATGACGTTTGCGCTAGAAGAAGTGGAATTTTATTCCATATTTTAAATTAAATGCTTCGAGTACTTCCTTTGTCATATCAGCGCACCTAAAATGTTCGATATAAAACATATCGTCAGATTTGGATATTTAAATCATAATTTTCAGTATTTTATATTGTTATATATATACAGTACAATATATAACAATATATGATCCAAATCCGAGTATCCATTTGAAAATTATGCTTCAACCCATTACCGTAGTAAGCAGGGGGCAGCCGGCTGATCCAGCGCCCGGGGAGCAGTGTGTGGGGGCGATACCATGTTCAGGGCACCTCAGCAGTAACTTGGTGGTAGGGGGATTCAAACCGTGAGGACCCGAGACCGTTTCCTCAACCACTAGGCCACCAACTGCCCTTGCACCAACTTCCCCAATTGGTATATTCTAAAATTCTATAAAAACATTGCATTAATAAAAAGCTTATGTACAGTTAAACAGGAACCTGACGCAGAGTACTTCACAAACTATGGCATTTATTTCAAACAGAGGCTTCTGCTTTGCTTACATTTTTACAATAAATTACACAATGACCATCATAAGATGAGCCTAATAAATACTATTGAGATTTTTTTTTTTCAATAAGCTCCAATAGTTTCTCTTTATCTATGATCCTGACCTTTGTCCATGTACAGATTCTTACAGCTGTAGCTTCAGGCCATTTATAGATCAGAAAATAGTTCAGCCGCACCTAAACCGCCAATCTTCACGTACAAGCGAGAGCTATAGAAAAATAAGATAATTGTAAGGAAAATCTACAAGTGACAATGAGAGAAACAGAAGACGGAGAAATGACGCGATGACCCTGATGGAAAAACACGGAACAGAAAACAAGGTGAAATAAATGCGTTCAGTACATGAAAAAAAAAAGCATGGGAAGAACGAACATGCTGTGACCCTCAGTATTTACACAAAAACTACAGTTAAAACCGTAAAACTGTCTGTACAGAAAGGTACATATTATTAACAGTGCAAGATATTAAATAGCTTGACTCAAAACACTTCTCAATATACAAATGTAGTATAACAAAAGCATACAATTACATACAAGTGCTAAACGAAACACAACTTCTGGTTATCATACAGTAGGCTGGGCTCTGTACAAGGGAAACACTGGAGATGTCTTCAGAAACATATACATATATGTCACTTTGTGATATAAATGCACATTTACTACATATTTACCTTTAATGTGGTCAAAGTACTGGGCGAGCTGAGTGAAGCTTATTTGGTAGGGGATGGATATAAGAGGAGGGTTCATTACTGACCAGGAGTGAAATCAGAAGGAGATGCTGCATGTCATTTTATGAGGCTAGAAAAGTGTACTTAAATAACTTCATGTGCTGTGAAACACTGCCGATGTGCATGGAGTTCATGCAGTAAATATTTCCATCTGCAACTCTTCAAGTTTAAATGATCCTGTTACAGATGTGCACCATCGAATCTTGGGTAAAGGATGATGGAATCGCAGGGACAGTATGGGTGATGGAAACATAAAATAAAGCAGATGGGCTTTTTAAAAGGCCGATGAACTGAATTAATGCCACTGATGTGTTCACTGACTCCACCAATGCACATCTTACCACTAAACCTTCTGAAATATAACCGTTACAGTGATAAAAACCCAACCAGCCTCAGCCCTCCGTTGCCAACTCACTCACATGTAAAATGTGATTCACGCTTTCATAAGGGACACATTATTTTAGTTGACCCTCCTATTTTAGGAGAGACAAAGGGGGGAGGTGTCCTTTCTCAATGTGCCCCACGGATACACAAAAAGGCACTACAGTTTCGTCCCATATTCTCTGACATATTCACTGCAGTCACTGGACTGATGACAGCTTGTAACCCATAAAAAGCACACCATCATGTGCCTATATGTTATGGGCAATATCACTTGAGAATTTACCAAATAAAGGCCTTTGAATGTGGGGGAATAGATCAGATGAGGTGGAGCAAAACACAGAGAAGGAGAAATCTCCCATATCAACGCAGCGTCCAAAATGGAAAAGAATTATTGCTGGCAAAAACAACTCTTAAAAATGTTCAATTATGAAGCGCTCAAAAGACAATTTTGGGAGATTCTTTTTTTTCGACAAATTCCACCCTCCCCCCCACTACACAATCTTCATAAAAGTGCACTTAAGTGCCATTAGCTTGCCGAGGAAACAGTTGTCAATAGAAAATAGTGCTTGTTTCTTGTTTTTTTTTGTCACTGGTCTGGATTTTGTACCCCAAAAGTTACAGTATGTAGGTTCAGATGTCCATCCTGTTGGAAGGGTAAGGGGGCACACAGCCCAGGGTGCTGGTTAAGTGCAAGGTGCAGTGGCTTTTTGCTGATTGGTCCTGTCACCTGCACTCCACTGAAACCCCAGAGTTTTGAGAGGAGGAAGAGGAAGAGGACGAGACCGGAGGATCGGCAAGTGTCAGCATGACAGCTGCAGTCAGTGAGCTGGACGAGGGTGATGAG
Source organism: Paraplagusia blochii (assembly GCA_016785265.1). Taxonomy (NCBI): domain Eukaryota; kingdom Metazoa; phylum Chordata; class Actinopteri; order Pleuronectiformes; family Cynoglossidae; genus Paraplagusia; species Paraplagusia blochii. The sequence continues at coordinate 142,150 of JAFBJS010000178.1, forward strand.
GAGGACGAAGAGGAAGCTGCCACTGTGCCTGAAACAAAAGGGCACCGTCAGTCATGTACATGTACAGTAGACTGAGACAATGTGTGATTCCGAGAGTTCCTTTAAGTCTAATTTCACTGTGATTCCTCCAGAGGACTTTGATTAAACCAGTGGATTGAAATGACCATTGTTTCTAATTTTACATGTCTCCCAGAGGAAATCAAGCTAATTGACCTTGAATGCACAATATGAAAAAAGGTACAACTGAATTCTTGCAACCACTAAGGTAATCAAAGTGCTGACTCACTTTCTTGTTCCTTTTTCTTGATGCGTTTCCGTCTCCTGTCGATAGACGCCACCTCGGACTTGAGGGAGAGGTAGTGGTTCCTGATGTCTTGTAGTTTCTCTTGAAGAAATGAAATCCTCTCCATACTGTTCATCTTCTCCAGCTCAGCTGAGATTAATAATAAATTATTAAGTATTAAAGTGTTAAAGTATTAAGCATGCTCAACATCTAATTTTGATATCAACCAAAATAAATATATGAGCCAGTGAACCACCAAAACTGAATTTGGCAAAACCCATTTAATGTGTGTGGAGGAAAAACTAACAATGACCTAAAAATATTACATAAACATGGTCATATCTGGCTGATAACGTCCTCTGACTGATATCATCAAACATTCCTATGATATTTTTATACACTAACAGGCACAGTCAGCGTTATCTGGTGCTTAGACTCCTCATGTGTGAACTAACGTAGATTCCTAACACTTTTGGTGAGACTTACACGTCGGGAAACTCCACTTGTAAACACGCCTTCCGTGGTTCTCTCTGTGCTGGTTGTGATCGGCGTCACCCTGCTTGTGGTACTTATGGCTCGAGGGTGGGGAACGACCATGACACTTGGGTGAAGTGGCAGCCTTAATTTCTGATGTGTTGTTCTTTGAGGCAGTTGATTTGGCAGTGCCTTCTGCAACCGACTGGTCCTCACTGTCACTGCTGTTGGCTGTAAGGGAAAGAATACAACAATGTTCAGAGGGGTTCACATGAATAGCTCAAACAGATATGATATCATATCCCATTTCTCACAAAGCGAGCAAAACTACGACAGTAACAGTAACAACAACAGTGAGTTATTTTTACCTGTTTTCCTGTTCTTTTTTGGAGGCACACCTAGGCTCTTGCGGTTTGGCTTATGTTTCTTTGAGGCTCCACTTGTCTGGGGCTCTTTTTGCCTTTTCTGACTCACAGATGCTAAAAATACAAAAATCGGAGAGACTGTAAAATCAACTTTCAGCATGGACAGTGGTAGAAAAGTCAAACAATATAATATAATATATTTAAATACTTGTTTCTCCGGCAGCCTTTGGCAAATTGCATCATTCATTAATATTTAATTAATAAATTTTGTTTTATATATAAAAAAAATGTACTAATTGTAAAAAAATTTATAAAAAAATTGTACTCCAAACTACAATAAAAACCTGGTGAAATCCTGTTGTTCCGAGTGCCTGGTACCACTAAGGATACATTTATTTTGACAAATATATTGATAACAACAAAAATAGCTGATAAGAGTTGTATTTCAGCGCTCATATCCAGGCCTTGGTTTTCTTGATATCAAAACCAAAACCAGACAAAGTTCTTACGTCAATAGCTCTGGCATTTTACTGCCAAAAACTGTTGTTAGTATTTTACTCTTCATTCAATGTTTATGATTATTGTGTTCTTTAGAGAATATAACCTTTGTGGTAACAGGCATTAAAATCAACATGAAATTGAGGAAAACAAGGGTGGATTAACAACTGTTCCCATGTCTGTATTTCAGTTCATTTACTTAAGTTCTCATTATTTCTCAAAAGTGGAACTCCCCGATTGAACAGTGTATGTAGAACTGATTACATTTTCATAAATTAGCATTCGTTTCAGAAAATCGTGACACTATCCTCCTGTTATCAATGTCATCAAAACCTGAAACTGTCATCGAGCCGTGTGCGTCTTTACCTTTGGATTTCTGCTCATTTTCTTGTTGGCAGCTGTTGCTCAGCTCCAGGCTGCAGCTGCTGCTGCTGTTGTTGCAGGAAAGGTTGACCTCGAACACCTTAGAGGGGAAACCTGCCCCTTCTTCCTGAGGGAGGTCCTGCAGCTCTCCACCCAGACTCTCTACCTCCACTGTGCTGCTGTCCGTCTCACTGCGCCCACCTGTCACTTCCTCCTGTCCTGGTGCTGAAGGTAGAGAATCAGTAACAGTCTCAGACGGGAGCGCAGGGGGTGTAGACGGGTGTGGAGATGAAGGCTGGGCTTGAGCAGAGTCTTCCAATGCACTGCCTCCTCCAGAGGGTGACTCTGGGGTTGTTGGGGGTGTGTTGAGTACCGAGTTACTGCCACTGCTTGGGAACTCCTGTTTGTCATTGTCCATCTGCTCCTCTGAGGCTTCATCCTCAGCTCCAGCGTCCTGTTGACTGTTCTGCTCCTCCAAACATGAAGGCACAGGTGGAGGAGGAGAGTTGGCTGCCTCTGTGTCCGAGTCGGAGAACAACTCTTTCAGAGTCTTCTTGGGCCACTGTGCCTGGATGCTGGACCACACGTCCTTCTGGCCTTTAGATCGGACCGCGGCTCTTTCCTCGGGATTCACAGACGTTTTGGTTCTCTTTTCAGGAATCTCCCAGAATGCTGCTTGTCTGCTACCTTTGGACTTCTCCTTGATGCCGTTATATTTCTTAGAAGGGGAAACTTTGGTTTTTGGGAGGCTTCGCTGAGTCTCCTCAGACTGGGACTCCACTGGTGCTGCTCCCTCAGAGTCTGAACTGCTGTTAGACGACGGTCTTCTTTCCCCGCCTGGAACAGGAACTCTCTCCTCCATCTTCTTCGGAGAGCCGCCAGGCAACCAGTCAGCACTCCTGGTGTTCCTTGTCTTAGCTTTGCATTGTCCTTTCAGGTTTCTTTCCGCTGCAGTGTCAGACTTCCTCTTCCTGGTGCTGAGCTCCACGTCCAATTCTGGCTGATTCCGACGCTTTCCAGCATCTGTGCTTTCCGCGCCAACAACGTCTTGGTTGATTCCTGAGACCGACGGGGATTTGGAACCTTCAGGCGGAGCTCTGCTCTCCCAGGTGTCTGAAGTTTGTGTCGACTCCGGTGGAGTTTTCTTGATGTTGCCTCTGCTCCCTGGGTGGTCTGGCTCATTGTGCTCCCCCTCCTCATCCTCATGTTCACTTTCATCTGTGGACATTTCAGAGGCTGAGACAAAACAGACAGAACGACTAATTAGTGTGCAGGAGCTAAGTGCAAACAATGTTTCCAAAACTGTTCTAAGAGTTTCACAGAGCTACAGACTGTGGTGTGTTGCTACCTTGCAGACCATTGAGGATGGATGTAATTTCTATAGACTTCACGGGAGTCCCTTTGTCCTCACCCTCGTCCATCCTGGAGAAGACATCCTGACTCAGGCCGCACTTGGACCGATGGACACGGTTGGTGTTGGACACAGGGCCGAGGACCTCTCTGTCATTGAGCCTCTCCAACCTGTCTCGCTCCCGCTCAGCCTTGTTCTGGTAGAATTGAGTAAAGCCAGAATCAGACGGTGTCAAGTCTAAGCTTAAAACTTTAAAAACGTTTTTTAAGAACTGTTAAAAAAAAAAAACTGTACCTTTATTTTTTTGCGATGCTTTACTTTTGGTACATTCTTATTGGCAGGCTTGACAATCTTGTCCGCTTTGATCCATTCATCATATCTAAAACCAAGGGTAAAGGCAAGTGAGAACTACAGCACATCCATCTTTTACGGGATCTCAAACTCATCACTGCACCCAACACACAGAGGTCTTTACTGGCCCCCCAACATTTTGCTGTGACCCTAAGGAGCACAGGAGAAAATGTGAAATTTTGGGTGAAGAAAAAATAAACCCTTACAAAAGACAAAGAAACAGTAACACCAAGCACCACACAAGTCATAAAATCCTCAAAGATCCTCCAAAAGTACCCGAGGTGCAGTGGTTTATGAAGGGAATGAAACATTTCACAGTATCAAACAGACAGGACACAATGCAAAGAACATCCCACCGTGTTATAGAGTAGGAGAAGACAACACAACACTGAGACGATGATGGCTGAGTGCTCTAGGAAACCTCTGTGGTTGTAGTACCCTAACTCTTTACTGTAACACCGACGTAACCCTGACCCACTGGGGAGGGGGATGTGGGGAGAGAGGTTGAGAGGTAGAGGTGAGTAGGGCAGGACTAAGATTGGCCTTTGAGAAAGTCCAGAGAAGGCCAAGTTGTTTGGTTCACTTTAAAAGACTACGTTTGAGTATTTTCACTCTGTTGTACAGTCAACAGACTGTCTGTACCCTCATTAAGGACACAGACAGCTGAGAGACAGACAGGCAGGGGGTTCAGTTAAAATGAAGAGCTGCTGTAAAGGAAACTAATCGATTTTTCCACCAAGTCAAAATTGAATTCTGTTACCACCACTAGATGGCCCAGTGTTCCCTTGGTCAGAGTACTGACAGAGAGACTGGATTAGATGAGGCTGAGTTCTGTAAGAGAATGTGCTGCTGCTGATGCTGGGACACCCGTGTAGAAGTGATTCCCTGACTTCAAACGCAGGTTTAAAAGATTCTCTTAGTTTAGTTTCTTTAGGGTGAATAAAGACATTAGGTCGACTTTTCCCAGCTCCTGTCTTACCTGACGTTCCAGCCACAGTAGTGCACCAGGTAGAGCACCTCTCCCCCCTCCACGTCTGCCTCTTTCACAGTGGCCTCGTACGTCTTCAGATTGCGGCCTCGCCCATACCTCACCTGCACCTTCATCCCCGGGGGGTAACACTCAAACTCTTCCCCCTCATCCCCCTCCTGACTGCTGTCATCCCTGCAAGAAAAACAGTTCAGCACCTTCTGACCCTAGGCTGACCCAATGTACACCACCAAACCTCCCCAGACCAGAGCCACCCACTAACACTGCCTGCTGCAGGGAAGCCTAGGGGTTTCCCTTGTTTTTGAGCCACTCTTTCTAACTACAACTCTGGGCCCTGATCCTACAAATACATTACACTTACACTCTTCTCCTGATCCAATTTATATACTGCAAACTGCAACATAAACGACTCAATTGCTTACACTACACCTGTCAAAAACAATAGATTAAGACATTCTCTCAAGGCAAATAAAAGCTTGTATTACAAATGACACTACCTTTTAGCTACCTAACCCTCACTATTCACACAAGAGCATGTGGACAGTCATTGTAGTGTAGGAAACAGAACAGCCACAGGGAGGAGCTAGTGAGAAATAGTCAGGATACGTGGAAGGTGGAGGGTGTATGGGCAGGTGAAGGAGTTTCAGTAATTTGTTTAGGCTCAGGGGCCACAAAGGCAGGTTAGCACAGCAAAGCACAGCTTTGGCAGCCAGTGTGGTAACTACAAGCAAGACTACAACACTGATGAAGCACAACAACAGCTGGATCTAATTTGGTCTGCTACCAAAACAACAGAACAGACACAGTCACAGGCCTCTCTCCTCAACACAATCTCTTTCATCCAAATGCTCAGAGCAGGTAGTTTCAACCCAGGCACAGGAAGGTCTGCACAGCAATCCACGTGTGACAAAAAGAAACACTCGCCAACCTACAACCACCGAGAGACATGGTGCTCCTAAAAGAAAATGCGCAAAGATCATTTCGAAAAAAAAAACCACCTACTGTATGTTACAAATTAACAACAAATAAAACAAACCTAAAACTCAAAAAGATGAACTTTTGTCACACAGGAATACACATTTATATCGTTTAGGGACTGGCACTAGATGGCAGTGCAGTGGAGGAAGGGAAGGTCAGCACCAGCAACTTTGAAAACAATGATATATACATATACCTGTATATATATATATATATATATATATATATATATATATATATATATCATTGTTTTACATACATTCATTACATACACACACATGTAATGTATATTTACGTATATATTTGTATACACATGTCAGACATTGCTTGTAGTTCATTTTACATTACATTACATTGAATTTTAATCAATTCAATTATATAAACCAAAACCGAAGTCCAATCCCGTCACAAACCGAATAGCCCTGAGAAAATCAATGAAGATCAACATCACTAACACACTGAGTCATGAAGTCATAATAATCAGGGCAACAAAAACGTTAATCAATACTCAGCATTATGCTACAAGGGAAAGAAAGGCTGCGATAGTTTCATTAAAAATAAGCTGAGTATACTTCATCAGGAAAGGTAAAACATGAGCAGCACTTTGGCCAAGTCTGGTAATTACTACACTCCAACTTAGCCAGTTGATAACATCATTAATATACAGCACTGCTCAACATAGCTTGTAGTTAATTTTTAAGATTAAATTTACAGAATGTAATTTTCTCAAACTGAAATATATAATATTTCTTTTGTTTTAACTTTTTTAATGACTTTATATCTCTTGTACATGCACAGTAGAACAAGAATGACCAATCATTTTTAGTCAGGGTTTCAAACAATCCTTGACTGAACCCTTCCCTTCATTATTAAGATACGGAAATAACATATCTGACATCTGATTAACTGAGCCTTCATGACATATATACATATATACACACACACACACATATATGTATATATATATATATATATATATATACATATATACTGTATATATACACATATGTGTATATTTA
>JAFBJS010000178.1:148854-198684 GCA_016785265.1 Paraplagusia blochii
ATATCAATAAAAACACATATACATATATATACATATACATATATATATATATATATATATACATATACATGTATATACAGTGTGATTACAGTGTGATTCTTTATTACTGACTAAATTACTGACTATGGCTGTCACACCTGTAAGTTACCATCATAAAGGCTCAGGTTATGTCACATCAGCTTGTTGGCCATGTGAATGTGATGACAGTCACATGACCACGTCACCTGAGAGGGCAAGTGATCATGAAAACAGCGAAATGAACCACCCGAAGGTCAGAAACTACACAGATCTCAGTGATCATAATCATCACCACTGATGGCGACGGCTTCACAGGGAGCCATTCAACGAGCAGTGGAGTGTGTGTTAATGGCACTCAATGGTTGGACATAAGAACCGCAGAAAACCAAGTATGTTGTAGCAGGCCCTGGCTCCACTAAACAACTGTAACAAGCCTGAAGTACGACAGGTCCATACTGAACACAGAGCACAGATCCGCGTGCGACAGACAGGAAACAATAAGGGAAGGGACACCTGACCATTGCCATACAATTCACCAAGCCAGAACATATTATTACCAGCACTGAGAGTTCCCCTTCTCCTTCTAAAGGTTACTGCCTCTAAAACACTACCAGACATCTCCTGTGCTCGTGAAGAGACAACACTCACAGACACAAAACATATAAAATAAAGCTGAACGTCAAAAAGGCAAAAAGATGAGAAGATGAGAAGGTAGAGAGACAGATTGATTTCCAGATTTGGGGAAAAGATGAGCAGTAAGAAGGCCATTTTTGTGCAGTGAGTACGTTTCGTGTGGCGGCAATTTATTTGACCCGGGAGAGGAATAGAGAGACGGAGAGAGGAAAAAAAAGCACAATAGGTGAGGAATAGTCAGGATATGTTGCCGTATGACATCTGTGTCAGCTGACGCCGGTCAACTAAGCCACAAAAATGATGATAGCACAGAAAAGGCAGGGAGTCACAGCTTAGTTACATGGCAGAGAGAAAGATGAAGCAGAAGAGAGACAAAGAGAGAGGGGAGTGGGGCGGCTGATGGGAAGAGCTGAAACTGAGGATCATTTTTATGACGATATTTCAGTCGTCATCCCATAAATCTATGTGTCATTTAGTTGAGACAACAAAGAAGAATGTGGATGTGTTTAAATATTTAAAAAAATAACATTAAATCCTTTTCAATAATGTCAATAATTAAATATTTCCATAAAATACAGCAAAAGGGTTAAAAACTATACAAACAACAACTAGGAAACATTGACTACTAGCCTCTTTATTTCCAAAGGCAAATTAATTATGATTAATAATATATATAATATTTAATTATAAAGTCTTACAACTGTGCAACTACTGTAAGTCTGTAGATGTAACAGATGAAGGAGACAGAGAGAATAAGAAAAGCAAGCGTTCCTCTGGTTAGTAAGAAGAGCTGGATTGTGGGTATTCAGCATGTTAGTACCATTAAGTTGCAGAGTTATTTATCAATGAATTCCTCAAGCGTGGTTTGTCTTTAGTCCACCAACAAGCTCATTAATGTGTCCCCATGAGAATAAACAATATATAAACATGAATTACTTAAAAAAAAGATTTCCTCTCGGGAGGGCTGACCCTCCAGACCACCTACCCAGAGTTGTCCTTGCTCTCCTGCTCCTCGCTGTGCTCTTCTTTCAGGTCCTTCGACGAAAGGTGAGCTTTGGACGAGCCCTCGTCTGCATCTCTCTTCTGCGCCAGACTCTCTTCGTCGCTGTCATCGTTCGCGTCATCTTTCTCCTCTGTTTCAGATGGTTCTGATGGCTCCGACTCCATTTGACTCTTCTGTGACAAATCAGGTTTCTCCTCCTGAAAGACAGGGATGCCTTTGTTTGAATATATTTACCAAAATATACATCCTATGCCCACCAGATGCCTCCCTCGAGAGGTGTTTGGTGTTTCCTATCCCACTGGTTGGAGACCCAGAGAAAGACTCAGGGCGGGCAATGAGATGGAGGAAGTGTCAAAGGAAGGGGGAAGTCTGGGTATCCCTGCTTTGAGTGGAGATAAAACGGATGAATATTCACTCATATAAATATATTTTTTAAGTTTTTACCTTGCAGATCAATGATGCTACACTGCAGAGTTCAGCATCTTCCTGGGGTTTCTGCTCTTCTGAACTGGAGGATGATGGAGCTGCCTCTCCTGGCTCACCCTCATGCTTAACCTCCACTTTGGGAGGTGCCTTAAAAGGGAGGTCCATCCTGAAGGAGATGGCGGTGGATGTGCAGTATTCCTCAAATCCATATAAGTACCTGCATGAAGACACATTTTTAATACCAACAAGACATTCAAACAACTGTTAATGGCGTTCTACTGACTAATGTCATTCCAGTCAACTATTAATAACTACTGAAACTGGTTCTTGACTGCTCATAGGTTTGCCACCGCCAAAGAAGTTAACACTGGACTTAAATGGGTTGGACTCAGGCTCTGGACTGGTTATCTAGGGCCAAATAAAACATAAAAATTGCAGACCATGAAGTTTTTATTATACGTTCACGCTGATATTTTAGTGTTAGAGGTGTTGGTTGTTAATATTTCTTTGTTATAACACATTCATGCATATTTAAAAGGTCTGGCTCGCTTTGAAAGACTTTTGGGAGAATCCCTTTGTATCAGGAAAGTTAGATAAACCATGTTGCCTGGCTATTGTCATCAATCAGACACTTTGGTTGGTTGATTGGTCTATCACAAGCACATGTCCAACTACTTGCAAACTAAAATCTAACACCTTTTTTCAGGATTTTCTGAGACAAACATTTTTTTTGCAATAAGAGATAAGCAGAGTGTTATAAAACAGTTCAGTGCAAAAACGTGTACATAGCCATCTTCCACAGAACACTACTTGAACTGTTGTGTAATTCACGTTTAATAATAATAAAAAAAATTTATATAATTTTCTTAATGTTACCAAAAACAGACACATTTTCTGGTCTAAGCTTGGCTTCAAATAATGACAACCCTTTTGGCTTCCTGTTCGTACCATGCAGTCTAACAGGGTGTGTGGGAATGGGGGGGGCACTAATTCATTTAAGTAATCACTGGTCCATCTGGCAAAGTCATTAACGCTAATATAACAGTTTCTAATTCAGCATCAACCAATGCCTGAAGCCTCTCACACATTCAGGTTTACACAGTGATTTCCCATGATTATCTCAATCTTCTAACCATGTTATCTGCGGTTGGTGACAGGCCTGTGCCTTTAAAACCAAGAAAGTTTAATGTAGTTAATGTGGTTATTAAAAAAAAGCACCTCCTTAATGTGAATCTGTGAATTTATATCCAGTTTATATTTTGGGCTTTTCATGTGTTTACAAAGACTTTGATATATATTAAGTTTTTTTATTCAAGTTCAGATATAATTTTCCTAAAAAGTATTAAAAAACTTCATTACTCAAAATGACTTCTAATGAGAGAATGTTAAATATTCATTATAGTAAAAACCACATGCCAAAACCGAATGAGGGTGAACTAAGTGAAAATGGCTGCAGAGGCCGTGCTTGTACGTACTTGCGATAAGCACATTTGACGTTGTAGCCAGCGGCTGAGTTCAGCACAGGGATGCCCAGGTTTTGATAGATTTGCTTCCAAATGGCGCCACTTTCGATCTGTTCAAACATGGAAGCACAAGAAGTCAAATTTACACCCATCAAGTTTCAGAACAACCCTGTGAGGTACAGCTGACAGAGTGTGGCTCACATTGTCGAAGCCTCCCTGTTTGTGCACCAGCCTGTAGAGCTTGAACAGGTTCAGGTTCCTGTAGCCGAGAACAGGCCGCTTGTTGATGGGCGTTCCTAAAGAAAAAAGTAGCAGAGAGTATTATTCAGAGGATTGTTTCAACACCACAGATCTTAAAAAAAACATCTTACTCTTGGTTTATAGGTAACATTTTTTTCTTAAGCTGACACACGTCAGCTTCTCCGAGTTACTCTGTTTACACTCTGCTGTATTTAACGACAATAAAATGAATAGATTTGTCCTTAAAGGCAGACAGAAATACGGAGTGCTCGACTTAAGGTCACGGAATAAATATTGTCACATCCATAGACTATAAATCAGCACTGGATGGAAGATGTATTATTCTGGAGCGGGGAACTCAAATACCAAACTTAAAGGTTGGCAAAGAAATTTTTCAATGAGTCAAAGTCCTGGCAGCGTGGGGGTGGGAGGAGGCATGGTGATAAGAGTATCAGTAATTCTGCCTCAGCCTATCAGAGTCATGTTGGCATGGAGATGACAGCTCACTTTTACCAAACCAGAAGACACATAGAAAGAAAAACTAAACTTCTTTCAGGAGAAACTTTTGTCCAAAACAACCTACAGATGAGGATTACCTTTGTCAAGATGGTGGTTCCAATAGGAATAGAACTAAGGACTCTGCTCTGTTATAGATGCAGGTTATTGGACTATTAATTGACTCCATTTTTTGAGTGTAACACAGTTCACTTTTTTAGGGGATTTTTTAAGGAATGAGAAATAAAGGGCCCTGTATGGGACCATCTAAAGGTGATGATGCAATCATGGACTGTTCTTGGACAGTTGTCTTGTCAATCACATGTAGTCATTGTTGTGCATTATTTATTTTTCCCTGGAGTACGGGGAATACTTCTGGCTTTTTTTCCAGGGCTTCTGTGATAGCTACAAATGGCAATGACCTTTTTTTCTGTAAAATCTGTAATCCCAGTGTGCGTCCGTTGCAGTCTCCAACTATAAAGTGACCACAATTGAATATTCAAATATGTTCTGAACATTGTCAGCAGGACGGAGTGAGACTAACCTCTGTCCTCCATGAACTTGTAGAGCTGCTGTAAAAAATTCTCCCTTTCCTCGGGGAACGGTTCCAATTCCTCCTGTGACAGAAAGAACATTTTGAAAACAGTTTTTTTTTTTATCTTTAGGTTATACGGGTATGAAAATGGGCCACTACCTCTTCTTCTTCGCCATTGGCATCCTGCTCCTGCTCTTCCTCTTCGTCCTCTTCGTCATCCTCGCTGCTTGAACTTTCCTCTTTCACTTCTGTCTTCCAGACACTGGGAATGAGGAGCTGATTCTGGAACTCAAAGGCTGCGTCCAGCGCTGTCCAACAAAAATGTAAAGTTAATATTGACAGAAATTAAGTGTAGGTCATGATTTCACAAAGGCCATATTCAAATGGATTGATTTTCTGCTTTTATTTTGAAAAAATCAAAACTTCCAACTCCCAGGCCCTGTATCCATACTGCAAAGGTTAACGTTCTGCAGCAAGCACAAAAAGGGCTGTTTATAGAGGGCTTAGAGATAACTTCAAATAAAAATAGACTACACAGTGGCAGCCACTCTCCACAGCTTTATTCTCCACAACAAAAACAAAACTTCTCTTTCTTCAACCCCTGGTTGTGAACACACCCGATGGGCATTCTCTGCCTTAGTGTGTCAACAGAAAAGACAGGCCGGCCACCAGATGTCACGGACCGTACCAGCTTTGCAGAGGTTGATGTGATTATCACTCCAACTTTGTAGCTCACCTGGTTTGAGCCCTGCATCTGCTTTTGGTGGACAGTCACTGTTGATCTCACGGACATCCTTCTTCAGCACCATGTGACTGAAAAAGAAAAAAAAAAAACTCTGATTAAAATGTGGAATTGCTTAGTTCGAATGCAATCAGGAAGTGAACACCTTCCAAACAATCTACTTGGGATTTATCTGGCTGAAATAAGTGAGATGCTATAAAAATAAATTGTGAAGCAGCCTAAAGAGTAACTACCCTGAACTGTTGTTGATTTAAACACCCACAGGACACAGTGTCTGATTGTTCCCATCTTACCACACCGTACCAGCAACAACCTCAGACATTAAACAGTAACAGTAAGTAGCATCACTGCCTTTTTTTTTTCTTGCAACATCTTCGCAGTAATGCGTGTGTGCGCGATGTAGCAGATAGATGGATCAGTAGAGCAAGTAAGCTGAAAGCAGTTAGGCCAGGCTGGTGTGCCAGAGAGATGATTTGCTGTGGTATCTGCAGGCAGTTGAGTTGATCCAATGACTAGATTCGCTATGAACTGAATTTAAAAAAAAAAAGATATTACAACTTATCAGGCTCTCACAGAAAAGCCATTACCTGAAGACAAGCATTTTCTAAAAGGCGACGGTTGCGCTATTAGACTGTCACAATCTGAGCCACGCACTTGTGCTTATGCACAACAATTCAATAACTTTAATGAAAAGACCAATCATACAAACAGAAAAAAAAAAAAAAACGTACTGGAATTCAGGCAACTCTAATAGACTGTATGAAGCAGCAATTGCTAAAAACATTCACATTATTTGGTTATTAAAAAAAATAAATATTTGTTACTGTCATCTTTCAAGGTCTTCTGCACTAAGCTGATAAAAAGATAATACACGGAATATCTTTATTATTTTCACATAGTTAGAGGTGTTGAATAGACTACACAGTTACAGGCTCAGTGACTCTCTAACTGCAATGAAAACATGCATGTGAGAAAACATGAACTCCACACAGAAAGACCAACAACAAATTTTTTTTTCTTTATATATACTACACTCACTATATACTGTATTAAAATCAGCCCCGTCAGTTAAGTGAAGTGGACTTTGGTCCCCTAGCTTCAGGTTCATAACCACCAGCTGCCAAGTTGCCACTGGCGTGCTTTGAGCATAGCACTGCACTGACCCACATAATTTTCAGTGGCCTCACCACCCACAGGAAGGCTCACAGTGTTAGAGCAGTGTGAATTGGGTGGCAGTTGTGGAAACTGCTACCCCTGCAACATGGTGAGGACTTATATTTTGAAGCCACAGTACTGTTACAAATGTTACAATAGTGGATAAAACTACTGGTTTGCAGGTCCAAAAAACCAGCACAGAGAGTTTTGTTTCCAACGTCCCTATGGTGGCCAAATGGAACAAATCCAAACACCCATTTCCTTTCACCTCCCAGCTCCCACTCGGCATCTGACCTTGCTCTCTTTAAAAGACAATATTTTCCTAAGCCATTGTATTGGAACGGCACATTGACACTAACAAGACTACACTGTCAAGAGATAAGTGAACGCTCTGTTCTAAACACACATGGAGTCACGTGACTCATGGATGGAGTTAGTCATTAAAAATAATAATAGACAGATACACACAGGCAGCAGGTTGCATGTCAACAATAAGAGGAGGCAGCCGACAAAAATGATAAAAGAGGACAATTACAAAAATGACAAATGCTGTGTGTGTGTGTTTAGAAAGAATGGAAAGCACCTGAATATAACAGGAATGGAATGAAAAATAGGGCAGAGACTTGAGCGGAGTTGAAAGACTCCTGTCTGTTGATGCAAGCAAAAGATTTCAATTTTACTGCAAATTTAAGCAGTCATTATCCGGTGGCTGAATAACTGTTCAAAGCTAGGTCACAGCATAAAGTGACAAAAAAACAACAACAACAGGTCAAACATCAGAGTTGGCACAGGAAGGAAAAACAGCCACCGGATCAGACTGAAATCATTATGTTAGACATGGGTAAAAGCAGAGCAACAACGTTTTGATCTTTGTTATTTCTCCCACATAAAAGCCTGAGCACTGGGCAAAAACAAACCTGAGAATCTCATCAATATTAATGGACTTTCTGACATCTCACATTACTTTTTACTTGCATTCTCCTGATGGTTACGCTATGCTAATTTCAATGAAGTAAACTCGGATTGCTGTGAAAAAGAATGGAAGTCTGCTGCTGCGTGATTCAACAAAATGAAAAAAAAGAAAAGTGTGGGGAGTTGAGTTCAGAGAGAGATGCGAAAAGATCCTTTTTTTTTTCTTTGACTTTTTTTTCCATTCATTTATCATTGTCCATGCCTATCACCAACAACTTTCCTTTTTTACCTTTTCATTATACAGATCATTATACAAATCTCATCACTTTCTCAAATAAACATTCATACAATCTAAAGCCTCGGGTTAGTGATGCTGACTGGTATCCATGAGGAAACACAGGTTTACCAATGATCTATAGAAAGCAGAATGAAATCCAACAAATTTCAAAAAGGAGCAGTTAAAATTCATTCATGTACGCAGTAGACTGTGTCTACGGACATACGGGGAAGCCGTAAATACAAACACTGAGCAGAAGTATTTCAAATTTTTCTGTCAGATAAATCCGTCTCGTCTGTCTGGTTCTAAGCCATAGGGAAGCTGTCGGGAAGTTAATCCCAGCATTGTCAACAAAGCAAGAAACGCAAATGAACAAAATGCCTAGATACAAATCTCAATGTACTGTATCAGGCTAGCACATGCTCAAGTAATACCTTTTACGTCATTTTGTGTATATATACACATATATACATATATATATATATACACACACATATATACATATATACACACACATACATATATACACACACATATATAAACACACACATATATAAACACACACACATATATATACACACAAACATATATGTGTGTGTGTGTGTGTGTGTGTGTGTGTGTGTGTGTGTGTGTGTGTAACTTTTTCTCTAGTAGTTGTCTTGATAACATCTCTTATCTTTGTCTATTTCTGTCCATCCAGGTCAGTGGATATTAAAGTCATAACATTATATAACAGTTCGTGTGGGTCTGCCTGACCGCATCTGTCCAACAGCCTACTACTACTGCAAACATGACAGTCATGGAAAATATTATTAGGCCATCTGAGTTTTTCTTAATTTCCTATACATCTTAAGGCCAGGTACCACTGTAGGTATATTACCTGAAGAGTACAATAAACAGGAAACCATGGAATGCCTAAAAGCAGCGTTTTAGCAATACCATGCCATAGTTATCGACGTAAGAACTTCAGTAAATTTGGTTACCATCAAGAAAACCATGAAAAATGCTTAAAAATTGGCTCTTATATTAAACACCTATGGAGTATTTTTGTTGTTATATATTTGTCCAAACAAATATACCATTACTGGAAAAAGAAAAAATGGACAAATCCATTGAAGAAAACAACAGGGTGGTGTAATAATAGTGTGAAAAAGGTAAATAATTGGATGTTCTTGTTCAAATGTTTACATTTCACTTTTTGACAGTTTTTCTGATGATGAGTTGCATCTTCAATGAAGCTCATGGGAAAAAAAAAGAAAATTAAGCCATACTTACAATTTTCCATCTTTGAACGAGCGGACGAAGATATTGTCCTTCTTTATAGTCACGTCTTCATGACAGTCAGGGGAAATTACCTGTGACAAATGAGAAATAAGCAACAGTTTAATCAAATGACTACAAACTGGTTAATGAGCTCAAGATCACAGGTTCATCTGACAAGCTTTACACTCAGCGCCCTCTCTGCTCAGGTTTAACCACTGCAGGCTTGTGATCTTTAACACAGCCTCACTATAAACGCTATGAACCAAAAAGTATGGCTGACATATAAAAGATGCATGTTGTTTGTAAACATCTTCGCCATGAATTCCAGTATATTCCAACGATGGGACACTGACAAGAAATCACTCAATCGATGCTGAAAAGACAAATTTTGCACTGGTGTGATTTTCTAAAAGACACATGTGCTGCGCTGCTACTTCAGAGAGTGTGCACAATGAGAAACTGCAATGAGCTGCACTACTCTAAGCAGTCATCAGATGGCAGCACGAAGAGCCGTTAAGCAGGAACAACTTTCAGGGGAGGTGTGGCCAGGCTGACAGCTCTGTTAAAGGCGCAGCTTTCTGTCCTCTCACACAGTCCCCAGTGTGAGGAGGAAGACTTACATAAACAATTTCACTGTGTGACATTATTGGCTGAGGGTTAGGGTTGGGTGGAGAAGAATCGATTGAGGAAGACTGGAAAAAACATCTAGTCGATGTTTGTGCCACACTATTTTCACATCAGGGAAAAATACATTGTGTTTGTGTTCCCTTCAGATAAAACCCCAGCTGTTTGTTGATGGGAGCTATCAAATACAGGCCAAAATGACTGTAATCCAGAGTCTTCCTTGTTCTCATAAGAAAGCTCTCCAACTGAAGAAAGCAATATTTCTTGGAGAGTGCAGTGCAATAGCATAATTGTGCAAAATGCTGAGGTTATACAAGCAGGCATTAGATGCTGAGAGTGAACCAGACGACCCGCAGCGGTGGACACAGTTGCAATACGGTAAAAGCCGTGATGGAAGAGTCATTGAACTCACCAGAGCTGGATACCACGTGGTCTTCTTTTTCTCCCCGGTAACGACCCCGTCTACACAGACTATTTTACCAAACATGTCTTCATTTGGCCGTTGGTCGCTGTCCTCTTCCTCACTAGACGATGATGACAACTCTTCTTCTTGGCTGCCGGAAAAAAAGAGAGAAATAAAATAAAAGTTTTAGATCGGTGGCCCCCCAACCATTGGGCCGGTCCGTGGATGAATTGGTGCCAGGGCACAGAAAAATAATGTTTTCTTTTAACCCCATCTGACTATTACTTACACTTGATCCATACCATCAACATAAGAACTCCACAATAAAATGGCTAGGATTCCATCATCAATAACAACCTCTAAATGACACATTGATAAAAGATTCTAACCTTTATGACGGTCTGGTGGCAGAAAGTTTGGGTGCACTTGAGAAATCCTTGTTGTGCCCATGCACAGTTAATTTGGGTAGGAAGATTTTATAGGTAGGAAAATATTTCAGAACACCGGAAATTTCATTTTATTAAGAGGTATTATATCTGCAACAACAACCTAATGACCCGTCTGTGAAAAAAGTACCAGACATTTAACCAGTCCGTGTTGCAAAAAAGGTTGGAGAACACTGTTTTAGATGACATTCACAAACATGGGTTGTGATGCATTTATTTAAAGTGGGAATTTGATGCCATATCTAAGATGACAAATCTTAACATTGAATATGGCATAACTTATGACTTGTTTTCCATATTTACACTTTATTTGGTTTATTTTAAGAGTAAGTGTAAAGTAAATAGAGCTGAAAGAAAAAAAGAACTAACAGCAGAGTCATTCTTGAGTCTTTGTAGCAAGACTACAAAAGTTTCTGTCTATTATACTAACAGGACTGTAGTTTAAGTCAGACACAATAAAAGAAGGAACAATGTTAAAGGGCTAACTTGGTCTAAAATCTGTAGGGCATTCTGTTGCCTCTCCCCTTTAGGGTAAATTCTCCTCGTCATTCTGTCTCCCCCTGCTGAATTCACTCTCACTCCTGTTTACTAACCTTTCAGGAGGGAAAGTTGGGCACAAACAGATTACACAACAATACGTTTATTGATGTGGGGACAAGAAGCAGACGCATCAGCTGTCACTTAGTGGATATCATAAAGACAGAGATGGAGGAAACGCAGGGTGATGAATGTAGTAAACTGAACTGTAATTTGTTTTTAAAGATGATTATTTGGTGGCGGGCCGCCGCACATTAGTCATTCTAGGGAAGCACGGATCTTTCCCTGCGACATTTCAGACAGGTTTTCAATGTTGTACCATGTTGGTCTCTTTTGGCTGTCAATGTCAATGTCTGTTAACTACCAAAACGTTTTTAAAACATAGTGTTCATCGGTTCAATGTGAATATTGTTAACATAACTAAGTGACTTGAACTGGGAAACGAGATTACATCAATAAGTAAATAAGTCAAAAGCAACGGTACAATAACTTTTTATAGTATACACAAAGCAGTGAAACAGTAGTTGGATGCAGTTTGTGTCACTTTCTCTCTCACTCTCTCATGTTTGTTTTTGTGTGTGAGATTCAGGAAAAGAGAGCAGGAGAGACAGAGCGTGAGTATCACTATAAATATAAATAACTCTTACGATCTTATAAGACAGTGGACAAAAATAGAGAAGGCAGGAACAGCAGAGGTGAAGAAGCAGTGGGGTGGGGTTCGAGGGTTAGCCTTTACTTCTTAAAAAAAAAACAAAAAAAACCATGCATCATCCATTGCTATTATTAATTATTTTCATGACATGAAGCCAGCAGGCTTTTAATATGTTCAGAAAAATACAGTATATTTAAGTAAATATACTGTATTTTTCTGAAGTTTCTTCACCCTGTACATGTAGTAGAGACTGAAGCCTACTGGCCTGATGAGCTCATTCCTCAGAATCAGTCCTGTAGTGAGCAACTTAAGTTTTTCTCCTCCTAAAAGCCAGTTTTGTCTGCTAACACACCCACACATGATTAGTGGGACCGTCTGGCACAACATAAAGTACATCAGACACGTTACTGTTACTACTGCTGATTCTCAAACAGTAACATCCACTGATACATTTTAATTCAACGTATGTCCAAATATTATCTGTGTTCACTAATGCCCCTCATACTTCAGTTCTACTGTGACTAAAACTGAAATTAAATGAATCGAAGGACTAATATATTTCTATGATTAATTTTCACCAATATAAAATTCATGTTTGTCGTTAGCATTCTGATTGTTTCCAGCAATAGGAGCAGAATAAATCCTTTAGGAGCAAATCTCTTTTTCACATTTTAATTCTCTCCTCAGCCCTCGGCCTGTGATTTAAAGGGGGCCGTGACAGCTATCTCCCCCAGCAAACAAGGAAACGCTTCCAGAACATCTTGTCATTATTAGTCTCTGTCATGCAGCAGTATTTAAAAGAAAGCTGTTGTCATCTGTTGTTGTGTTGCTCAATTGATCTAGGCATTACTTTTCACTTGTGTGCTACAAAGCCGGAATCCATTCATCTTTTACTTTATCCTGGTTGTTTTGATTTTAGTAATACTGCAGGAACATTTATTTCCTTTTTTAATACTGGAAAAAGCTTATTGTGTTGCGGCGTCAACAACAATGGTCCAAGTTGACTTTTTCAATCTCAGAAAAGTCTCTAAGCCGTGTGATTGAAATGTGCGTTTTTTTTTTTTGTAACTAACATTAATTGCTGGATTTACAAAAATGATGTGCATTGGAGTTATTTTATCACAGGTGTGCGTTGAGTGCCTGTTACCAAACAATTAAGCAGCTGAGTTTCACAGGAGGACAGCTGGGACTGCTCTAACTCTGCTAACTCTATACGGCATCAATGTTCAGAGCCAAATTGACGTCTGGTAAGTGCCATGACCATTGGGTGTCAATGAGATAATTGAGCAATGTTAGATCCTCCTGACAGACTGGAGCCACGTCTAGACACAGCCACACTAAGGATTCCTACAGACCTGTGATTCTCAACTGGTGGGTCGCAACCCAAAAGTGGGTCGTGGACACGTTTTCAGTGGGTCACAGGCCTTTGTCGGGAAAATATATAATGTGAGTAAAAATATTTTTTGAACAGAACTTACAGTTACTGCAGTGTTTCAGAATGTTATATAAATAAAGTTAAAACTGGTCTTGGGTCACAGCTGGGAGGGTCCTCAAGCCAGGCTTGTTGAAAACGACAGTCGAATCCCTATAGTGGTCCAAAAGTGGACACAACAAGGGAGGGAGCAGACTAACTGGAACATTTGAGTCAGAGGTAAGGAACAAGAGAACCCTACATATGGCAGAACCAAGTACAGGTTGAACTAGTTTGTCCTTAGCAAACACATAGAGACCCCAAGAGCCAGACGTGATTAACAAACTGGAGAAATGAGAAGGCCGTCCTCTCACAGGCCTGAGGGGCCGTTTATAAGAGTTCCTGTTACAGATAACTGTAGATGAGCAGAAAAAAGCCCCTCCCCGGCAGCTGTACAGACAACCAATCTATTAGGCTTGATGGCAGCCCTGCAGGTCATATGGAGGCGGAGGACAACACTCACACTGGGTTCGATCGCCGCCCGCGGTTCCCCTTCTTTCCAATGACAGGTGTGCCAAAGTGCTCAGGGTTGGTGAGAGGGAGTCTGTCAAGTGTCTGCAGAAAGAACAACAGTAATGAGCCACAGTGATTTCTAGGCAGATACTAAATTTGCAGACAGAACATTTGTCCAATTCAAATATGTGATCATCACATTAACAAGGAAAATTCATACAAAGCTGCAAATATCTTCTAAGATCCGCATACATATAAAACATTGATTCATTCATATTCATCCTCTAATCCATTGGTGGGTCGGAGGGACATCAGTCTCCACAACTGCCACCCAAATCACTCTGCACCATTCTGTGAGCCCACTGAATTATGTGGACTGGGACAGTGCTATGTTAATCTCTTTTGATTTCAGTTATCAGTGACACTATTATAAACCAGAACGTCAAGAACTTGCCTCGCTTTCTGCAAAGTGGCGGGCTCCTTTCAAGCAGAGAGAGGAACGTCTCAGGGTCTTCTCATCACCATCGTCAAATACTGCAGAGACGAAAGAAAGAGAACAATTAGGCTGCTGTATGTAGGCCAAGTGTCCACCAACACAGGCAAGTTACAAAATGTCTGCATTTTTCATGTTACACTGAAAACATTATTCTTGAGAATTCTTCTGCAGGACGGAAATTATAATAAATATTGCAGTACTTCTATAATCCATTTACATTTAAAACTGAAGGGAATGAAAAGACCAAGAAAACACTAAAATAGAAATGTCTTCCATCAAGAAATCTATTTAAAAATGCATAATTTGAAATGTAAATGTACTTGAGGGAAATGTCAAAAAATAAGAAAAGAAAAAAAAAAGTTCTTTATTGGAGTTCTTCTGCTTTGGTGTTGATGAATGAAAAGATGAGGCAAGGAAAAGCCCATAGGCGCTTTTAGGAGATGAACGGCTGCTGCCAGGCAGCACAGCAGAGCTCCAGCTTCACACACATACTGTAGCTGAGCAACGATAAAAATGATTTTCTCTACCACTCTGTTCATTCAACACTCACAATTACAAAAATTGTACATTTTCATATAAGATGAGGAGGTAAAAAATCTTTTTTTTTTTCTTCTAATTTACTCATATTGAATATCCTGTATCTTTTATGGTAGAGAGGTTACGTTTGATGATCTTTTCCTTATTTAAGAGACCAAAAAAACAGAGAAGGAATCATCAATCAACGATTATTCTGTTCTAAATCAAAGTCTCTGTTCAAAATGGTGTTTCAAAATAACTCTTAAGCTGTTTTGGTCACAATGCATTGCAAAAATAGATGTTATTTTTGAATCTGTGTGCACTGATATAATTGCACTGTGCAATTCATTAATAACATTTATGTCTTTTTTTAATAAAACATCAATGTGAATCTTACCCTGAATATGTCATACTTTTTAGGAAGATGTAGGAATGGTCTAGAAAATAGTTATTAGCTATAGTTTTTTATGGTCCAAAAAAAAATCTTTATGCTGTAAATCCACAGTGAATAAATAATATTATAGTCCTAATATTACATAATTTTACTTGACATATCTATTACTCTTTAATGATTAATCTTTGCATACAATAATATAAACATTATACTATAATGATCCCAATTTGGGATTGACAGCAGCAGTTATTTTTTTTTAATGCTGCTAACAGGTTGGTTCCTCTGGGGATCCTCTGGGAATCAAACCAAGGACATTCTGCTCGCTTTGTTTTTGAGACGGAGGAGCAAGCTGCTATGGAACCTACTCACAATCCCACCATGTAATATCTCACTAAAATTCATTCACTACTTCATTCTGCTGTTACATTTTATTGTTTGTGACAAAAACATCACTTTTACCTTCACTACTTCTGGCATATATTGAATTCTGTGTTATTTTGACATCCTTTTTTGCTTTCCATCTATTTCTATCATCACATGTCTACACTTGACCTTTTGCAGCCAAGACAAGTGAATATCTCCCATGTGGGATTAACTCAGGAAATTCTAATTTAATCCACATTGACAATTTTATTGAACAGAAACCCGTTTTTAGAATCCGCTGTGCGGAAACATGATTCTTGGGAAGAGCGGGAAAAGCAGGTGATTTGGCATTGACTTACCGACAGTGTAAATGCTCGCATCAGTCAGCTTGTTGATGGTGGCCTCCTGATAAACTCCATCCGGATTTTTCACCTCTACCACAGCACCCACCTGTAAGACAGATTCATTTTTGCTGTTTGACATTTCCATCATGCTGATTATAGTCATTTCACTTGTTTTACAAGCTGATAAACCCACATAATGCTACATAAGATCTTTGTTGGCATTTAATTAAAAATGTACTGTATAAGTGACTGAATACGTCCTAAATGACTCTAAGAGAAATGCAATATGAATATGACATTATAGAACAATAGTATAAATTAAAATAGGACTGAATGGTATAGCAATGCATGCTTGGTAAAGCATGTAGCTGTAGCTAAATGATTGCCCATTCAGACACATACACAAGATTTTCACAAATCATCTTTTGCAATACGGAGCATATTTGTGGCTTTGGGTTATGGAGAAAATAACAAATTAATTTATGTTTCATTGCTTTATATCCACTTCTGTTGTCAGGCTGTTCCTTGGTGATCTGACTCACAGTGGCCGTGCACTCTGCTGATTAAAGGGATTACTCTTACAACATACAAATCATTTATGTTGTGTCTGCACTTTCATCTATAACAAAAAAGCATTACAACATGGCTACTGCTTTGCAAAAACAAGTGCCTGGATATACAACAGCCTGGATGAGGTGTGCCCAATAGGTAGATCGGGATCTACCAGTAGATCTCCAAAGGAGTGCTGGTAGATCCTGAGCAATAACATAAAAAATAATATAAATACCAACTAGAGATGCAATTCTATTTCAAGATTCTAATCACTGGGCTAAAGTGAGAATAATAAAGGTATGGAGTCAGACAATATAACATATGTTATAGGTTTCCAGTTTATATAGGTAAATATATTTAGAGTTTTGAATCTAGGTAGATCACTTCAGCCTGATCATTTGAAAAGTAGCTCACACGACAAAAGAGTGTGGACGCCACTGGCCTGGCTTGGTGTTATTTGAGTGATGTACATGACTAATGGGAACACAAACATGAGTTGTCCCTATGACTAACCCATCGGCCACCAGGGTGCAGTATAACAGCTGTCTCTGGACCGAGAGATAGATTTTAAACCCATTGTCCAAAATACAGTTTTAGTGACAAAAACACAGGCTATGAGGCCTCAGCTGGACTATGTTGGAGGTGCAACTCATTCGTTTTAAACCTCTTCCTGTCTTACCTTTAAAGGTCCCTTGATATGTTCATCATGGACCTCAGCTGTTGACAAATCTGGTCTAAAGGTCACCTGCGAAGAGAGAGGAAACCGGGGTGAGGAATCAGTAACAAGAATAAACAATCAATTCCCCAAAGGGCTGACAGGGCCACATCAATCTACCACTTCAGAGGAAGTCCGTCCTTATTAGCACTGCTGGACTTCACAACTGCTGCCATACTGGTTGTAATGATAGACTTCAGCCATTAAGACAGTGTTTCTATAGGCAGCCAAAGAAATGCTCCGTGCTACAGTCACACAGTGACAAGACTGTGAGGCGTTAGGAAGTCTTTGTGTGTGTTTTTTCGTGCCCAACGTTTGACAACTGCACTGCAACTGCTGTCGCCAGCTGCAGTGGATTTCTGAATTATAGAGGCTTCACTTAGTGACCACCCCCAGCCCCCCACGCCCCCATCCCCTGCAGAAATCTACAGCTCCCACTAAATGAGTTGCGGTACATCATAATTTGATATCGTTATGGTAATCATACATCGGCATGGAAACCTGGTAACACTAAGTGACAGAAAAGATATAAGGTTTGGTTTGTCACTCAGGATCACTCAGACACTTGCAGGAATCCACCATCCTAGAAGTACTGGTTAGGAGTGTCAACGCAGTGAAGCAGTGTAGCATTACAAAACCCCTTTCATGCTCTATGTACTTGTCTCCTCATCTCCAGAGGGAAATCAAATCCATTTTTGAGACCATGTGCCAGTTTAACATTATTGTAATTATAATGGAGTGCTGATTTCACTCTTATCGAGTGATTTAGTTTAATTTCAACTAGCACAGAAAGACCCAAACGGAAGTAAAGCACTTCTGAAAAAAAATAGGCCTAAGGCAGGGATGTCAAACTCAATTTCACAGTCACGGGCCAGACTGAATATTTAATAAATAAACTGTATATATTTCACCTTCACCAGATATTAAATGCAGGGTCAGTGCTAGGGTCTCTTGGGCTCCTAGGCCAAAAAT
This sequence comes from Paraplagusia blochii, assembly GCA_016785265.1. Taxonomy (NCBI): domain Eukaryota; kingdom Metazoa; phylum Chordata; class Actinopteri; order Pleuronectiformes; family Cynoglossidae; genus Paraplagusia; species Paraplagusia blochii. The sequence goes on from JAFBJS010000178.1 coordinate 166,955, forward strand.
GTTTTTTTTGACCAGGCCCCCTAGTGGCCAAAGCCCCAAGCAACTGCCTGCCTTGTCAACCCAACCCTGATAAAATATTGATTTTTGGGAACATTGAATCTGGAGCATTCACTTAATATTATCAACAAATGAGAAATTAAATTAATAAAACGCACATCAGTGGCATTTGCCTTCATCTGCAGCTGATCTTTTAACGTTTTTCACAGATCTGCAACAAAAAAAAGACTTTGCAGTACTAATACTAAAAATCCTTCCAGTATATAAGGCCAATACACTGGTGGGTCAACTCTACTGCATATTTGATATGATCTTGCGGGCCAAATAAAGCTATACACTACCGACCAGATTTGGCCCCCAGGCCTGAACTGGACACTTGTGCCCTAAGGTAACTCAAAGGGGCTCTTGAGTCTGTTTTAGGATCACACATCAGCAAAATGGGAAGAATAAGCAGACAAAGACATATATACTCTGAGTTGCAGCTGTACTGCCAGGTTATAAAATAAGGGCATATAAAGTAATAGAAGTCATCCTGAGGCAACAATACATCAATTATGAAGATAATGACATTCCTGCCTAGAGAAATAAAGCAATCTTTTGCCTAACAGAAAAAGCAGAAAGCTCTTATTTCCCCATTTACAGGAGGGATGTGATGATGCTGCACAGAAACCTGAATGCCAGGCATCACTAGAATCCTCATGAAAAAAAAACAAACATTTGGATAAAGAATCTTCGAATCGAACCTCTGCATAAACTCCATTACCATTTACACATATTTGCAGTATCAGAATACTACACTATAATGCAATGGAGTTGTGCCATGCGGTTTAGTGCTACTGTAACACATGGCACAACTCCAGACTAATTTGAGACGAGTTATAATGGTGCTGAACATTAAGACAAATTACGATTAAGACCAAGGAAAAGGTAAAGAAGAATGAAGAAGATTATACTTAATATTGTAGCTAGCACGAGTTTGTCTGTGGCTAAAAGGGAAAACCAGAACAGGCATTCCTGAGAATGAACAAACAGCTGATTTAGGGTGGGGTGTTTATTTATTATGGAACGTTTTCTGTTCAATGCTCATAAACAAGAGCAAAGATGCTGAGGTTCTCTTTGGGGGTGACTAGGAAGGACAGGATCAGGAATGAGGTGATTAGAGGGACAACACAGACAGGAAGGTTTAGAGAAAAAGCTTGAGAAGCCAGATTGAGATGGTTTGGACATGTTCAGAGGAGGGACAGCGGATACATTGGTAGAAGAATGACCCTGAGAGAAAGCTACCAGGTAGGAGACAACGGGGAGATTGATGGGTGCAGTGAGGGAGGACATGGAGGTAGTTGGAGTTAGGGACACAGAGGACAGGGGGAGATGGAAAATGTTGATTCACTGTGGCAAAACCTGAAAAAGGGACAATCCAGAAGAAGAAGTTCATGAACAAGAGCAGAGGTAGTTAAATGCTACTCAAATGTGGCTTGAAATTGTTTTTTTTTTTTTTTTAAGTGTCTTCATTTGTGAGAAAATCTAGAGTGAGACTAGTTGTGGCCTAATCACAATAAATCAAGAATAACGTCTTCACTACAATTCCAAACGGGCAATCTTTTGATGCAACAAGCTGCTGCAAGAAGGACACAGAAAACCAAAAAATATTGACTCGTACAAATCAATAGAGAAGAAGAATATGAGTAATATTGATCTTAACACATGCTTTGGAGTCAATACGCAACTCAAGAGTATAGAATGTGTCAGAATGTACTTAATGTTGAGTCTTTAAACTTTGTGGTTTTGTTACTTCTGGCAACCACAAATGATGGTCAAAAAGCAATGACAGAAGTTAATGGAGCTGAAGATGGATTTCTCCTTAAACTAAATATTTTCTCATTAAGACGGCATAAAATCTCACAAAGATGAGCACTGACTGTATGTGTGACACATATGATATATATTAATAATTGTCTGGAAAATCACAGACAGGAGGATGATACATACTACATACTACTTGCGTATCTGGTTGAGGATGCAGTGAGGTTGAGGATGCAGTGAGGGTTTATATTAAATTGAATCCCCTATAAAATAATTCTCATTAGAATAAAATAATGATAGAGGGCAGCAGCAGGATGGATCATGTTAAATATGTTTTATTTTTTTTACACCGTTTCTGTGCCATAAGGTTGTCAAGACGAATCACAGCGCGTTAGAGCGCTCCCTCTGATTGACTACGACATGCTGCTAATTCACCTTTTACAGTTCTTTATTCAGTCATTATGGAAAAACGGCACAGAAACACAGAAAGGACTGTTAGTTTTTTCAATTGCTGACATGATTCCAGTAACAAGTGCTGAGGCAAACTCTCTACTCTGATCAGCAGGGGCCAGTGTAACGAACTAAAGCACAGCTAATTACAGTGTGAGATTTGGTTTCACAACAAGCGCAGAACTATGTCATATTTCAGTGTTTGTGTAACGGCGCTCACATCGGCTATTCAAGAGCAAACATCACACTCCTATTATTATGGTAATTAGTTCATGAGACAAGACGTTTACGTCCTCTCCAACTGAGCCCATTATATTTAAACTCAAAACATCTGATCTTCTACGTTGTCATTTTTCTGATACAGAAGACCGTGTCACACATCATTTATTTGGCACATCAGAATATTAGATGTTTTTACCGAGAGAAATAAAGAGAACTGACCAAAAATTACATGCAATTCCTTGCTTATACTCAATGATGTGATAAATGAACATTACTAAGAGTAGGTTCTTGTTGAAAAGGTTCACCTACGTCAGTTTTGCTTTATCAAAAACAGCTTTATTTGAATGAAGGCTGGACATATTTGTCCTACCACTACATTAACAGACAGCTGCAATCTTATCATGAAATTATTATATTGAACATTTTATGGCCGGCCCTGAACCTCTTCATCTGGCTGCACAGTAACTTTTCAACGCAAAATTTGCACAGACATGCACAAGTCATGCTTTTACCAAGCCCTCATCAATAGAGTCTTATTAAAATTAATATTCCAAACAAATTTGTCCTCTTTATTAATTTATCACAATGACTGCATTACAGCCCCATGCCATTTTTAACAAAAACAATAACTTGTAATGCACCAGCAAGTGACCAAATCAGCTGTTTCCTCCCATCAGGACTGTAAAACAGCCATAAAATTATAATTCCACAACAGAGGCATTTTAAAGCAGAAGCATAACTGGGGAATTCGATACAACCATAAAAAGGAAGTGCAGCATCATAGTCCACTTTATGTTTTTATTCACAAATCAGCACTTATACTCATTCAGAAAAAGACCCATCATTGACCATGAATACCCAGCTAATTATCAACCCAAACTCATTCTTCTTTTTTGCCTTCACAGAGTTAGAAAAGGCTGCTGTTGTTTGCTGCCAATATGCAGAACAGTGCTAACCCATTGATCATGCATAACAGGGGTCTCAAACTCAAGTAAGCTGAGGGCCACCACCCATACTATCATTCCATCGAAGGGCTGCACCAGCTTTCTGTGTTCAATACAAAAGAAAAAAAAAATGATACAAAAATCAGTTTCCCATAGATTCGGTGTAATACAACACTGAACCAGAAGGCGACAGTGGATCAGGGTTTACCATAAAATATGGAGAACAAATCTATAAAAATATTATTAGAAATTCAACTTTCACCTCAAGGTAGTGGCCGCAAAATATCGTTACACTGACTGCAAGTGGTCCGCGGGCGGTGAGTTTGAGACCCCTGATGTATAACACTGCTATGCTCAGTGATATAACAAAGATGTGGGATTCTGAACCCACTCACCTCTGCAGGCAGGCAGACAATACAGTTTTTTAATTTTAGATCTGAAAGCTCTGTGAAATGTGACTTACCTTGGCCTTGACTAGCCTCTTGGCAGTCTTAATCTTGGCCTCACAGAAAGCCCCACGGTACTTGGCACTCACATCTGTCCCTACTGTTAAGTAGGGGGGCTCCTCCAGAGTCTGTGGATATTAAAACACACACACACACAAAAGCAGTTAGTGATAACTCCTCACATTGCGAATCCATTAACTCATCCACCTGTAGGAACCATATTTCCATAACAAAATGCAGAGGAACATGCACATAAGTGACACATGGTGCAGGCCAGTCACACAAACTGTACCCGGCTCAGTGATTCATCCACAGAAAACACAAACCATCTGCTCTGGGCACTGGGAAAACACGTCTCTCAAGAAAAAAAGCCGAAAATATGGCCACTGCTGTAGAGCTATCATGGCCATCATACCAACCAAGAATCATCCTGTGTCATCAGTGGACATTTAGTCTTCTTCTTTTCCTTTCAGCTATTTTTTGAGGGGTCGCCACAGCGAGTCAACAATTTCCATCCCCCTTCTGTCCTCTGTATCTTCAACTCTAATTCTAACCACCTCCATGTCCTCCCTCACTGCATCCATCAATCTCCTCTTTGTCTCCTACCTGGTACTTACATCTCTAGGATCATTCTTCTACCAATGTATCCACTGTCCCTCCTCTGAACATGTCTAAATCATCTCAATCTGTCTTCTCAAGCTTTTTCTCCCAACCTTCCTGTCTGTGTTGTCCCTCTTATCACCTCATTTCTGATCCTGTCCATCCTTGTCTCTCCTAAAGAGAACCTCAGTTGACATTTAGTACACCTAATAATACCCATACTGTTGGTATGAAGAGCGATCTAAACACCTTCAGCGTTCCGTACAGAGAGAGAGTGAGACTTCAAGGTTTATTTAGACATCCTTTAGTTTCATCCTTATCACTCAGGCGCTGGAATGAATTACAACACATGTTACAGCAGGGCTTGTTTTTTGTTGGGCTCAGTGAGGCTCTATTTATTAAACAAATACAAATACAAGAAATGGTGAAGCGACTCAAAATATAAAGCAAATGTCCCAATCACCAAAAGTTTATCTGGAAAAATTCAACATGGACAGATCTCTATAACTTTCATCCTACAACATATTTTTTTTCTAGATGACTCTGTGAGATTTGCTGGCTGTACAATTTATTTTCCAATCTCAGACATAAATCTTCAGCGCCTAGGTTCGTAACAGCTGTTCATTGTTCCCAGGAGGAAGGCGGCGTGTACAGGTTGCCATTCCAACTAAAAACTACACTAGTATTTAGCAGCACTCAAACCAGTGATGAGGAACTAATCACTGACACCAGATGCTTTCGGCCTCAGTGGCAAATACTTGTGCCATGACTGAGTCAGTGTGAGGACCGATAAGTTCACTTTTGAGGATCTGAGAACTGTGTTTTCTTTTTAACTGTTTGTTAAAAGGCAATGTGTGTGGAGTACCTCATACGACTGCTGTTTCTATTGTTGGTTACAATCCTATTAATAAGTCAGTAGTCAGATTCTTCTATCAACACATTGTCAATCTGCTTGTGAGATAAAATTAGCAATAGTCAATGCAATCATAAAGATAACAGTAAGCAGTTGCTCTTAGGTGATTCAAATACATCTTTGTTGACATTGCTTCACAGCAAACACACACACCACATAATAACTTAAACAACCTGCATAAACAACTAACTCGGTCTTCTCCTCCTTTTGGTTGTCCCATTGTGGAAATCATTTTGTTGTCTCGCATCTTTGATTTGGCCAAAGTTTTATGCCAAATGCCCTTCATGATGAAACCCCCACTATTTATCTGGGCTTGGGACCAGCACTAAAAAAAAAAAAAAACACTGGCTTGTGCTCCCTAGTGGCTGGTTTAAGAAACGAACTGGGTAACCCTATCTAATTATCCACAATAACCTAGTGGTCTCATATGCCAAGCTGTGACAAGGGCCATGACAAACCACAGTATTACACATATTGTCAGACAGTAAATTTAACATCTAGGGTCAAGATATTTTGGATAAGAGCACTCCCTTTTACCAGTAAGTTTACCAACACTACTAAGTATGCTGTTGAACAAACTGTGTTTTGCAGTGTTGCACAAAATTTCATTACAAATGCCATCAAAACCTTCATTTGGAGAAAATACTGTACAACTGCAGTGAGCATTTTTGCTTTTATTTCTGTTCCCTAGCTCTGTGCCAAAACATTATGGGTATACATAAGTCTGCGGTACTGATTTTTTTTTATTAAGATATTTTTACACAAAAAGGTGAAGTGTTCTCCTACAGCTTTGGCAATTTTTACATTAACATGATCAAAGTGAAAGGCACTTTGGCTTTTTTCCTAATGTCTACGTCAACACATAATGTACAGTGGCCATAACATTGAATTTGTTGCCTATGGGCCAACACCTTAACAGGTCACTACTATGTGAATAAATCTCAGGAAAAGAGGGGACATTTCTGGGCCATGAAAGTAATTGCTGCGAGGAAGTGTGAGCTAACTATCAAGCAGGAAAGACCAATAAACTCCCCGGGACAATATTTTTAAAGTTCAACTGTAGCTGTCTCTTTAAGGTTAAAAAATAATGGACTGCTCTGCTTTAATAAGTTGCTGGGCTCCAAACTTGATGTCGGGTGTACTGATAGAAAGTGGTCCAACAAATTCAGATTTGTCCAATGTTGTCCATATACTACCAAGTGGAACTCACATCCCAAATATACATTAAATATGGCTATAAACACAAATGAAAGAAGCAGAAATGTGTTTGTTTATATTCTGTCATTGTCAAATAAGAAAAAATGCCTCAGTGCTGCCATTTCTGGCACTTTGACAGATGGGGAATTCAGTTCACCTCAGCTTTTTTACCTCTCAGATAAACAATGCATTTGTCTTAAGTGCAGTCTAGACTTAGCGCCAATTCCCCCAACAAACAACAGGTTTACATGACGCATTAGCCTGTTGTCCAGTGGATGCAATAGGGCAGGTAAACAATGTCAATTTGACGGACATAGATATTGAGTCAAGATTCCATTGAGGTTCCATGTCTCCCACCACAATAACACACACTTAATAAATACAATGATTAAGTTTATTTGTTTTCCTTACTGTCTATTACTATTATCTGCATGATTTCCCTGGAGAAGACATAACAATGATCTGTGCAAATACAATAAAAGATAAGTAGTATATGATTTATTAGGGTTGGGGTTTCTTATTATCTTGGCAATAGCTTTCTAAACCATGTGCGTAGAACCCTTTAACAACTGAGGCCCTGGTATATATTAGGTGCAAGTACAACCTTGCCATGCCACGGACATTGCCCAAACCAACTGTATAACCAAGTCTCACTTTTGTCAATCAGGACTGAAACGCAAAGCTGGTCTGTCACTGTGTACAAAACTATTTCTGTTTCTCTTTAACACAAAAACATGTCTCCCTTTGCTACTGCTCTAAGCCTATTCCTCTCTTCCACTTAATGGAAAGACTTACAAGTGAGTCAGAGAGGGCAGCCTGGGTTATCTTGACAGCTGCGCCTGCCAAACCTCCCAAACCTAACAAGGCACGGGCGATAAAAAAAAAAAACATAACAGAACCCAAGTTTTTTATTTGTCCAGCTTTATACATCCAGTAGCATACACTCAAACAAGGTCTACTATGCAACTTCCGACTGTTTGTGCCACAGTGGACAACATTTATCTTATTGACGAAATTCAGTTATAACTACGGGCTTTTTTAAGCAGTGGTAAGTCAACACAACACAGCTCTTTCCCTTCAGACGGTGACACAGGCAACATCAAGCTATTCCTGTACTTTGGAAAATGCAGTGTTTCTTAAAAATGTGTTCTTTGATTTGAGTGTGGGGCAGGCAACAGCGTATCATACAAACATGACATTATGACTCTCTATAATCCTCTCTAATATCGTGATCCTGTCGCAGTTCTTTCATTCGTTTTTCCCATATACAGTTAACTGACAAGGCAAAATGCTTGGCAGTTCAAATGGCTTCATTACCGGACTGAAGCCAACTAGAGCAGAGATGAACAATGAGTTGCGCACTTAAACCTTATGAGGTGTTAAAGTTATGGGCTATAATACCCTCAGATGTTGTTTACTGACAAACCAAACACAGCCCAGTGGGTGGAGCTGCTCTTGGGTGTTTATTATTAAGGGCAGTGTCCTCCAACCTTTTTGCGCCACGGACCGGTTAAATGTTTGGTACATTTTTCACGGCCCCGTCTTTAAGTTGTATCAGATGAATACCCCTTAGTAAAAGGAAAAGTCGGGTGTTCTGAAATATTTTCCTACATATAAAATCTTCCTACCCGAATTAACTGTGCATGGTCACAACAAGGATTTCTCAAGTGCACATGGCCCTTCTGCTGCCGGACAGGTGTACAAAATTAGTATCCTGTATCAATGGCAAATCATTGAAAAGAGTCTAAATTATCAGCGCCATTTTGAGTTTATTGTTGTTGTTGTTGTTACTGGGGAAATTTATTCTAATCAAATATAGTTCCATTATTGATGATGGAATCCTAGCCATTCCATCGTTAAATTCATATGTTCATATGGGTATGGATCAACTGTGAGTAATGGACAGCACCAATTCAACCACAGGCCGGTACTGGTCCCCGCCTCAGTGGTTAGGGAACACTGATTCAGGGTATAGTTACAGTTTCTACAGGCAGTGGTGGTATTACCAAAGTAGTCGTAGGACAAAGCTGCTAAATGGACATAACGCCATCAACAGCTCATTCAGCTCAGCTGTAGATTGTGCATGTCTTGTTGGATTATTGAGCATCTTTTCATTCCATTCAGAATTACACAGCTACCAAACAGAGCTGCACTCTCTTAAGATTTCATCCTTAGAAAAAGCACAGCAGCAATTACCAGCAGCAGCACTTCAGACACTGCATAACAAAAGTCAACGAAATGGTAATAGCAGGGAAATAATCAAGGCTAGTGTTTTGAATAGTTCTGTAATGCCATTCAGTAAGTTTACTTCCTTAGTAAAAAGTCCTTTTTGTGTTAGTTTGACTATACCTACAATGCACTCAACATGCTGGTCCTTTCCCCAGCATTAAAAAGTTGAATTTAAAGAATCAGACCAGAGGCTGTCAGTAACATAAAAACTGCAAATAAATATATGTGCTTGGTTTTAACACACCAAAAATAAATGTGAGGCTTCCAATTTCTGATTTTTTTTATTGTTTGTAAACAAACAAAAAAACACTGGTCTATTAAAACATGGAATAAGGCAATTTAACCAACACTCTTAAAAATAACTCCTCCTCAGCTCTACCGCCTTTTAAGATGGAGAGACTAAACAGTAAAAGCTGTTACCCCAAGCTAGAGCTGAAACAGATCTAATTTTACCAAAAACAAAACACACTGCGGTTCAAGTTCAGTTATTGTCCCTGGTCATGAAAGAAAAAAGACAAACATGTCTACAAAGCACAAAGTGAAACAAGCCCCTTCTTACTGTGCATTCCTGAGTGTGATGGTTACATTTTTTTATTTCACAACTCAGAAGAATTCCGGGCAGCTATCAACACAACAAACATGAAAAAAAATGTATAAAACTAGGTATAAAACTGCTGCATGTAATTCACTCCAGTGAGTATTCCCATTTTTATATCTGTCATCAAACAGGGGCTCGGGGAATCCTTAGTTATTTCTTTAACGCAACTCACGCAATGCAGTACTGGGTACTGATTAACAGCCGTGCGCTGATATTTACTCCAGAGTCACAAATAAAGTTGTTCTATCATAAAATTACTGTGTTTTATGTATATTCACCACATAAACTATTTGCTGTGTCATCTACATTTAGGTTTTGAGATTCTCTTTAAGAGAGACAAGGATGGACAGGATCGGGAATGAGGTGACTGGAGGGACAATGGTTTGGACATGTTCAGAGGAGGGACAGTGAATAAATTGGAACAAGAATGATCCTACAGATGGAGCTACCAGGTAGGAGACAAAGAGGAGATTGATGGATGCAGTGAGGGAGGACATAGAGTTAGAGTTCAGGATACAGAGGACAGGGTGAGATGGAAATTGTTGACTCGCTGTGACAATCCCTGAAAAAAGGGACAAGCTGAAAGAAGAAAAAGATCTACTTCTAGTTGTGAATTTGTATCATCCATCCAGAATCCTTCAAACTGAAATAGTATTTTGTTTTATGCGACAAAAGGTACTTAGCGCAACTCTCTGTCTTGGATCTACTGAAATGATGTAAACAGAACATCAATGCGATGCCGTATGCATCGAAAGCCTCCTTCTGTGATTGGTTGTGTTGAAACTGCAGAAACAATCAGTTCACTCAGGGTTCTACAGCTGTGTCACAGAATGGTGGTTCATCTCTGACAGGACAGCTGTGCACAGTGAGCACTCAGTAACAGTCTCATTTAATTTAAGGCCTGCTGTCGGCGTTAATTCGTTGGAGCTGATCCTTCAAACCACCAGCACATGTTGTATTAACAGGTGACAGTGCTGTGGAGCTCCTTCTGTTTTTGTGTCCATAGTTCTTTTTCCTTCCAGACTACCATCAAGTTCAATGAGGTTCTGTATATCTGAAGTCATGAGTGATAACATAAAACCTGTTCCTTTTCCCACTAAAATATGTCAGCTGTTAAAGCAGACCTGCTGCTATAACAAGACATACTGTACAGACCAAAAATTCACAGGCTGTATCTACTTTAGAACTTGTTTTGTATTTCTTTTTTTGCATGTTCTTGTTTTACTTAAATAAACTGATATAGTAGGCTATTGCTGCTGTACATGTCTTACTGTGAAAAGCGTAGGAGGCAGGTCCATTACAGCAGTGGTCCCCAACCACTGGGTCGGGGACCAGTACCGGTCCGTGGGTGAATTGGTGTGGACCCGCAGAGAAACAATGTTTCCTTTTGGCCCCACTTGATACCCATATCAACAAAAGAACTGACCAATAGAATGACTAGGATTCCATCATCAATAATGGAACTATATTTGATTAGGAAATATCTTCTCAGTGAAGACAACAACAATAAACTCAAAATGACGCAGAGTCGTTGATACAAGATTCTAAACTTTTATACCGGTCTGGTAGGAGAAAATTATAGGCTGGGTGCACTTGGGAAACCCTAGTGGTCTGCATGAACAGTTAATTCGGGTAGGAAGATTTTATAGGTAGGAAAATATTTCAGGACAGCAGAAATTGTATTTTAATAATGGTTATTTATCTGCCACAATTTAATGACCAGTCCGTGAAAATAGTACCAGACATTTAACCGGTCCCTGGCGCAAAAAAAAAGGTTGGGGAACACTGCGTTACAGCACATCAACATCATAATCACTATAGTATTTGAATCAAGTTTGTGCAGCATATGTTTTTGACTGTAGAAATCATAAATCACATAATACTCACAAGACAATCCCCTACTAATATATTAGCCCCTACAGTCTGGCTGTTATGATCATTTATTATATATTATATTAATATATTTTGAAGATTCCATAATTCTCTCTTCTTCCCCATAGAAATGGTGATCTGTCTTCCTCCCCATCCTAATAAAAACTAAATATACTATTGTTTTTTGTGATATATTTAAAACAATGACATCCCAGTCCAGATTCACAATCACAGCTCAGCACGCTCCCACCAGAAGTGAAGTGAAACCTTGGAGGAATGCTGAAACACACTGTATTTGTAGATTCCACAAAAGGATTGTAAAACTTGTCTGCCAGCAGCAAAAGAAACAAAAAGAACTGTCCTTTTTATGATGTTGCTATGGGAATGAAATGAAGTTTTATACAGTTAATAAATAAAGTTTAGAGAGTTAAAGTGTGCGATAACAGAAAATGTGTTATGATCGAGTCCACAACACAAAAAAAAATCAATATGAATTGTATAGTGTTGGAAATTGTGTTTAAGGTTCTGGTGAAAAATGACAACCCAAATAAAATGTCAGCATTTTTAAGGAAAGGGTTGTGTGATTGAAAAATAACATTTAAAAAAATGCGTGCTACTGAGAAAAGAGGGGAAATGTCCCCAAAATCATAAATCCACTAAAATGGCTGCATTCCAATATGCAAAAATATTTTTCTGTTCACTGTTGCAACAATTGTGAGAACTTTACGTGTCTTAGATGACACCCCTGATGTATTCTAAACATTAGTATCTGACTGGTTATATTGTGTCCTGATCAATGGGTCTGTAGGCCAAACAAAGAAACACGCAAAAGGCACGCTGTAGAGAATTAAGCTCCCTCCCTGCCTCGCTCACACGTACAATAATCCCACTGTGAATCACTTCTTTGTCCAAACCAAAATACCACAATACCAGGGACTGGTGCTTCAGCATATTTTGTCTCAATGTCAGAGCCACTTTAGGCACAAAACAAAAAATTCTGGCAACTTTTTGGCAACGCCTTAATTGCTACAAAATTTTATTTATTCATTTTTTAAGTCAACTTCTTGTCATTGTGACATTGTGATTCACACCACTTCACACAACAAAGTGTCATCTTGGCATTTAACCCATCACCAAAGTGAACAGTGGGCAGCTTTAAGCGCCAGGGGACCAGTGAGTGGGGACGGTTCCATGCTGAGTGGACCTCAGTCATAACCTGGCAGTTGGTGGATTCAAACCTGGAACCCTTCAGACTGGTTCCTTAACCATTAGACCACCACTGCCCCAAATCCAAAAACAAGCCAAATAATTAACAATTTGCGCTTCTACTTTGCAAGTGCATGAGTTACATGCATGTGCATGACCTTTTTTTATATGAATGCCTTAAAAACGTCAGCTGGTGAAGTGCTTCGTTTAATTTTAACAGCATGTGTTTTATGTGTCTGTAACTTAAGATAAAATCACAACGAAACAATAACCAAACTAATAGCACATTTTCATGAACTTCACAGGAACCTCCAACTAGGCTCAAGTTATAAAAAAAAAAAAAAAATTACCATTCTTTCAAGACAAATGCCAAAAAAAAACAGTCACACGCAGCAGATGCTCCAGTAATAAAGAGTTAGTGAGCCATTCTCAAGCATCAAGAGAGCCGTACAACTGAGTAGCTGTGCTGAAAACAAATGGTACGACATTAAAATCAAAATGCCAATGTCAATGTGTATAACCCTCTCCCTGACACAAGTCAGCATAAGGCTCTAATGTGAGTTTACTCTGCCCAGCTGCAACCAATAGCTGCAGAACAGCCACGGATACTGAATCCACACAGTGACTTTGTTTGAATGTTTGTGAACAGTTCTGCAATAACAGTAGGCCAGAAGAGAAGCCACGGCCACGGCAAGAAAACAAAACAGCAGAAAAGTGCAATGTGAACAATATCGCACATAAAAAAAGACTATTAAAACAGGAACGGAAGAAAACTTTCATTGTAGAATCAAAATATATATATCCTGATTAAATACATAACTGATTTGCAGGCTGGATGTCACTTTTCTCCTACAACTAGGACAGCTGTTTAATACTGGAAATAATTGTGCAGGTTAAACTTCAGAGGTTATGATGTTCATTCACTAGATCACACGAAAGGTTTTCCTCTGATTTGCCCATTAATGAAAGAAAACATGACTCTGCAATTTTCTGTGCCCAGACACAAAGATGTTTCTTATGTCAAGATTGAAACATTCAATCCATTCCCTTGTCTTCTGCCAAAACATCTTTGTTTTGCATATGTTGAAGAAGACACTTCTAATACACTTAGATCCCTGGTCCCCTGTGTGTAAAACTCAAGGCCCGTGGGCCAGACGCAGCCCACAAAGTCATTGTGTCTGACCCAGGAGAATTTGGAGAAACGAACCCTAGACAATTAACTCCATAGAATAATTTTTATGCAATAAAAAACTGTTTTATTACATAAATCAATATGCAGCATGATTAACTTAATTATTGACTTTTCATAAAAGTGCACAATGTTATACTGTATATTGTTTTCTCATGAATCAACAGTGCACCTTACAATATGCTGCACCTTATATGTGGAATCTGGTTGTGTTTAGTTACCTCAAACAGTGCTCAGACATCTGTTAAAATGTTTTACTTTGGTGTGCTACAAAACTGATAGATTTAATGAAAATGAAGAACTTGATAGATTTGCAGATGAGAAAAAAATAATGTATTGTTTTGTATTTCATGTATTACAACTGAACATTGTTGACAGTTATTCTCACCAAGTTGTAAGTTCTAACTTAAACTTTTTGGCGTCACTTAATATGCCTTATAGTGCATTGCATTTTATGCTCAATTGAAAATAGATAATTTATTAACAGTGCTCCTTATGGTCCGAGAAATACAGGAAGTAATAAAAAGTAATAATCTTTATTATTGTTATTGAGTATTCATATCTATACAGGATTGCATTTACAAACAGATTTCAAGGGTAACTACGTTGCAGATGTAAAATCTAATTTTGCACCATCTCAGATGTGTATGCTGCAACAGCACATCACACAAAATGAGCCTGGTGTATTTAGGCTCAAACCTGACATGTTTTTCAAACCGTATGTGCCTCAGTGCTTTGCTGACTGAAATGCAACACAGTCAAAGCAATCAGAGTTTCATTACCTCTGTGCAAAACAAAACAATTCATTTTAAATATCCACAATAGATCCTGCAGCCAAACTGAACACATGAAGCCCACATTCTCCTCCTCTCGCCTGGTTTAACAAGTAAAAAAAAAAACTAGCAGCTACTTTCACATCTCATCATGCAGGGAGTTGCACTTTTACACCCTTTAATCACATATATTGTCAGCCTGCTAACGTGTCTATTAGTGTGTGGTGGTGTCATTAGATATACCACAACAAGCAGAGCAACATCACAGGCACAGTGACAGACCTCAAATCATTGGTTGGGCACAGCATTTTAATTTTCCAAATTTCTAGACTTCCATCACAAAGATCAAAACAGCTCACATATTTTACTATTTCCGTCACCTCTAGGCTGTTGGCGCTACATAAAGTGGATGTTGTGTTCCATGTAATTGTTTCACCCACAAATGCTTGTCGGTGTCAAACAAATCAATTTAAGCTGGGTACTTACACGTCAACACATGACATAATAGCCCGTAACCATAACAGCAGTCGCTACTTCAACATTGACATTACATACAGCAGTGGTCCCCAACCACTGGGCCGGGGACTTGTACCGATCCGTGAGTGAATTGATGTCGTAGAAATAGCCCCATTTGGCTATTACTTACACTTGATCCATACAGATATCAACAAAAGAACTGAACAATAGAATATTTTCTAAGTGAAGACAACAACGATAAACTCAAAATGACACAAAGTCATTGCTAGAAAATTCTAACTTCTTATACCAGTCTGGTAGCAGAAGGTTATAGGCGGTGTGCACTCAAAAAAATCCCTGTTGTGCCCATGCACAGTTATTTTGGGTAGGAAGATTTTATAGGTAGGAAAATATTTCAGAACACTGGAATTAAATTTTATTTAGGGGTATTTATCTGTCACAACTTAACGACCAGCCTGTGAAAATAGTATGAGACATTCAACCGGTCCGTGGTGCAAAAAAAGTTGGGGAACACTGACATACGGTACATGTCCAAAAACAATGACAGCAGACAGTGGACTTTTTAGACCAACAGCCACAACATTAGCACAATGAAAAAGCTGTTCATTGTTACAAACAAATGATCATGGCCTGCAGTTTTAACAAGGATGAAGACCAGACTCCCACTCTTCAGAAGCTTTTGAAATTAAATTGAAGCAATGCAAATGATGTCACAACCAAACCATATCACTGAAGTTAATTCAATGAGAAAGCATAAAAAAGGCATAGCATCAACATCACACTTCTCAAAATCGTGTTTGCAAAAACAATGGAAGCCACTGTAAAGTCAATATCATATTTACGTTTAACTTGATGCTTCTGTTTGAACAAGACCAAAACTGACAACTAATAAAACACGACTCCATGGGAACAAGAAAAATATATATATTTACCTTCATCTGCCAATGTGTCCTCTGGGTAACCAGTGTGACGAATCGTGGGCTGCAATGAGAGGTAAGAAAGGCTGTTACTCAAACTGACATTATGACATCACTGCTCTGGTTCCTAAAGAGAAGTGATCATTGATCATGAACCGACTGTCAAGAAGAAGATGACACGTTTCAATATAGCCTGGTTTATCCCCATATACAGTGTGTGGATGATTTTGTCATAATTCCATTTCTGTTGTTGATGCTTGTGTTATTTACTGCCTGTTTGACTCTTTCACTTGATAAACAGGTAACTAATGGCAGTTCCAACTACAACATGCTCAAACTATAGTTAGAAAGTGTTTATTTACTTAACAAACAACCTGAAGCCATGGAAAAACAATTCCGAAGACATTTTGTAGGAGTAACTCAGGGTTACTGATGGGCTCCTGTCAGTGCACCCTGAGTAATTGTAAGGTCATTTCCTGATACAATAAATAAAAAAGATTTTTTTTTTACAGTAGGGCCACATTTTGGAAAGGTAATACAAACTAATCTATTCTTTGACTAAAAGATACAGTGTTTTCACTAACCGGAAATGTGAGTTAATCTATCACGCACTCCAGACACTTGTCTGCCTCGTGTTGGTAAACTGTCCACAGTTCCTCTGCTTCTCTTCTTATAGGTCAGACATATTTAATTCATCATATTGTCTGAGGGAGCATTTTTGATGCAGCAGTTGACTTTGCTAAGTGATACGACTCCCACTTGGTTTCATCAATCACAATCGTATGGGGGATTTCTTAGCAATGCCCGTTAAGGGCTTAAAGGTTACGCATGAGCAGCACTACTGCTGGACTCGAACAGAGAGTTTGATCGACTCCCTCTTATGTATCGACTATACTTCTAACGGTCTGTGACACTCGCCCTGAATTTGTTTGTTTTTTCCCCATTTTTGTCTGATAAACAAAGCTCATCAAATTATACTATTTTCTGGTTCATAAGGCACTCTTAAAAACTTTTTTTTTTCACAAATCAATAGCAGCCCTTATAATGCTGTGAACCTTATATATGGATTCTGGTTGTGTTAATTGACCTCGAAACTGATCTTCGACCTGTTTTCAATCTTTAAAAATGTTTAACTACGACATTTTTAAACTTTGAAGGCGCACCATGTTTTGTTTAGTTGATACATTACAGCTACCACAATTGGGAGCCTCATGAAATAATACTGCACTACAATGTGACAATAAATGTGCTGGGCTTCAATTTAATATCATGATGTGTGTATGTAACAATCCCAAAATGCCACTGGATAAGAGAAACAATGGGTGAACTGGGAAAGTGAGATGCTTTATATGTTATGTCTTACAACTAACAGTGTTGGGAGTAATTTTGGCCAAGTTGAATGTAGTTCAAGTTTTCTCTTATCCAAAAAAGTGTGGTAGGTTTTAGTGACAATGACACATTGACAGATAACAGATGTGTGAAAACTGTGAGGTCATGTCTATTGCAATAGTGACATCTATGAGTTTATAGTACATTATGTAATACTCCAACAATAGGCCAACATTGATGACAGTGGACACGTACACAGACTCCTGTTTAACTGACTGGGTATTTTCTCCCTGTCTCATTTGATTTACGCCTTTTGTGTTTTCTTAAAACAGTAGCAGTACGTTTATTTTTTGCATGTGGTGCAAATATCTTAATATCAGACTGCGTCAGAATAGGGACTTTTTTCCAGATGGTGTTTAATTTAGTCACAGAAAAAAAATAATACCCCTGGTTAAGGGAATGGACTTGGGTCGGGCAAGGCTTCAAGTTCAAATCTGCCAGCTGCCGGGTTGCCACTGAGGTGCTCTGTGCTCAGCACCGTCCCGAGTGTGGCATGTGAAGTCTTAGTTGACTCCCTACAAGCAGCAAAGACTAGATCCGTAGGTTGAAGCCTTTCTAAGTGGGACATTGTTATTTTACTTTTACACCAGAATTAGCAAATGCACTCGACCAGGGTGAGCATACCACAATGGGTGGCTCCTGAGTTCTATCTACCACAGTTTGTTTATATAAATAACAGCAGGCTGAAGTTAAAAATGAAATAGAGGAGGGATGTGTTATTGCAATCACTAGGATAAGACTTGGAACTTGACTGTGTTTATTTCAATCATTCTCTCTGTGTAAAAACAGTGTGAATGTGTTCTTGACCATTTTCCAGTGCAGGTGAAACATAATGTATTCACTCGATTGGCCTCTCCTTAATGATGCTGTTTGCTTTAATCAATAACAACTTTTTCCCCTTTTTCCCAAGTAGAAAGAAAAACTTCCTTGCAGTCTTTCTGGTTTATTTTAATTAGTTTTGATACGGGGGTGATTTAAACCCATCTATGGGTAGTGCCAGCTCGATCTGCCACAACAAGACAGGGTTATGTTATGATGACATCACTTGTTCTGCCCAGAAAAAGCTGGGCGGTGGATGATCACTTAACACTGCTTGCAAAAACACACACTGACTGCACACTGAATCCTGCCTCAAGTGAGGTTTCCGAGCCCTGTGACTTGGGTTGAAATATCCTTTACCCACAGCGATGCATGAATGACGTGTGCACGGGTTTCGGTCCTAACAATATCTGCTGTTACAAAGTAAGCCGTGTCAGGCTGATCACTCGCTTTTCGCTCAGCCTTTAAGAGCCATTTATGTAATGCCCAGTGTAGTGCACTCACTCAGCAGTCACACGCGAGCGTTCGGCCACGATGGGCGAACAAACAAGGGAGTACATCGGCCGTTGGCCACGCCGGTGACCGCCGCAAAAGCACGGAAGGCTGAAGTCACAGACACGGTGGAAGAGACACGCAGTTCGGGTCTCCGTGTACAGCGGCAGCGTGGTCTGCACCGCACTGACTATAGCAACACTACAGCAGAGGATGACGCCATTTCTGTAGCTGACACTCGACTGAAACGGAGAGCCCAAACTGTGGAAATCACAGGATCGGTGCTTGTTATTCACCCGCTATCAGAGCTTTTCCTCCCGTAGAGACTACACTACAGCCCCGTAGTCTGTTTTTAACAGGGAAACAGTTTCGACGCCGTCAGTTTCCCCCCTTTCGTGTCTCCCTCTCTTGTCTCGCGGCGCTGATCTCTGCGGAGAGAGCGTTCACTCCACCGCACGAACCGGACGATCAGAACGCAATACTTTAGAGAAATGACATATCACATGGAATCTGTGCAGAGGGGAAACCTCGGGGACTTGACTTTCGGTGGTGCAAACCTGCCCGTCTGTTGAAAGTCACTTTCTTGTTCTCTAACAAAATGTTCCCTTCATCGACTGGTCGGTCTGGCATTTCGCTGACGGTTCACTCGTGAGGTTGTATCTCTCTAACAAAGAAACAAAACCACGGAGCGGTTCGCAACAAGGTCAAGCCGGAGGGAAGACATCGCATTATTAAAACACTCCGTTTCATTGTTAGAGCAGGAGCCAAGGTCGCAGCCCTGGTCCGAGGCTCTCTGAATGATCGCGGAAAATACAATGTCATCCGCCCCAGACGGTTTGCTTACACCAGCCGCTCGCTGCAAGAGAGTGGCTGACCACCAGCAACAATAACACACACACACCGACCGACCAGCCTCGACTGCCTCTCCCCCCTTCTGCGCCGACATAACATGTTCATTGAAAGCCCAGAGCCCTTTCCAGCTCTTCTGTAACTGGCACGTCTACGGTCCGGTGTAATAGTGATGTTGCATGTCGCGGAAATGTACGAAACACAAGTCACGCACACACACACAACAGCAAAAGACTGAGAGAAAATAGTCCACCTCACATCTAGTTCTTTCGCCACGACAGATCTAACCTTAATGCAAGTTCTTCGACACAGCGTATTAACCGATCTCTTTTCAACCCACACTGCACACATGTCGGTCCCGGAGAAGTGAACCAACAGCGGAGGCACAAAAGGAGAGAGGGGAGTGCATTTTACCTGTAAGAACTACACGGTTCGGTCGATGCGCGACAAATCACATCCCGAGGCGACGTCAGATTTCTGCATAATGTTTCGTAATAACAAAACACTTTTGACGGCTAACAGAGATCAACCATGACAGGCGCTGCTCGACGACCGACCTCCCAGAGGATTCCTCCGCTCAACAACACAACACACCACAACACAACAGCCCGGTGCTCGTCCAGCAGCCGTGAAACTATTCAAGCCCGGGCGGCATAACCTCTCACCGTGCTCCTCTACCTCATTTGCCCAACTGGCTACAACATAACTTTGTAATCGAGCTGACCCAAGTTTATTTACTCTGCATTCTCTACCGCTGGTTCATTTTTAACGATCCTCTGCCTCGGTGGTTCTATTCATTCATTTCTTCGAGCCTCCCCTTAAAAACATCACCGTACTAGTTGACAAGTTAGCTAACGTCAAGGTTGGCTTGAACGAAACAGGAGCGAGCTGGTGAAAATGTACAAAACATACCGTGCAAAAAGGCGACTTACCAATGCTGTCAAGTTGAGAAATACTTCTGCTTTTTGACGAAAAGGTATTAGTAATCCATAGAATCATTTATGTGATAAAAACGAACGGTCTTGACGTCGTCCGGGGGCTCCCAGTTGATGTTGGATGCGGATGGGTAAAAGTCGTTATCGCACAGCGCTGCTGTTTGTCTTGAGTAGCTCCTCTAAAGCCCAGCTCTTTCTGTTAGAATGATTGACAGCAACATTAAACCCGCCTTTCTCCAAACGCTGAAAGCCCACTGGGCAACGAGGCAAATAGAACCACACTAGCAATATCTGATTGGCTAAATGGGTAGGAAAAACATCCACAGCAGGGTGAAGTTTGGTTGTCGCGATACAGGGAGAAAAAAATGACACAAAACTACAACCCACCGCGTTGATCGTATAGATGCGTTTAATGTATCTTCAAAGCTGTCCCGGTTAGGCGGGGACATATATTTTCAGTTGTTCGAACTTAGCGGGAAATGTAGATAAACAAATGTAACAAACAACACTCCGGTGTACTCCGCGCCTGCGCTATAGCGGATCTGAAGCATTCATATATATCACATCGCCCTCACCGTCTTCTCTGTGGAGTCTATTGGGAGAGTGATTTTACACTTCCGTCACTGTAGCTTAGCAAAGCTACCGGTTTGCGGGGCAGTTTTACTTGTATCAAAAAGTAACCCAAGCGACGATGTATCTCAGCAGTAACGTGTTCTTTTATTGAACACAATGGAAGTAAAATAATCTCCATAGTGTGAACATTATTGTGCAACTGTAGTACCAGTTTCAATTGTTAGCCTGTTAGCTGCCTATGTGTTTTTGTAACAGCTACAGAGGACCGACGTGACGGCGTTTCGTTCCCACAACTAAGGTAAGGAGCGCTTGTTTACAAGATGTTCCCCTCAATTTTTAGGACTACATTTTTGTGACAGTTCCCGTGAGACTTCCGCCTGACGTTATTCAGAATGGGGTGCAGACACGCCTGCTTATATCGTATAGAACACTGAAACTGTTGATATGCGAGGTGTAGACCATTTTATATCCAGATATTCGAGGCTGTAGTATAATAAAATGAGAAACATGAGGCACACATATGGGCAAATCAGAATAAACCATACATTTAATAATAAAAAAAAACATGTAGATGATCTGCCAAGTAAATCCATATTTCTATTGTCTCTAAGCCCTTTATAAATAAAATGTATTATTATTATTATTATATAATATGTGTATTCTTGCAGATAAGTAAGACAGCTTTGAGACCATGACTGTCGAGATCACATGACATACACTGAAGAATGTTTTGCAGTTTGAATCCTGGGAAATCCTTCATAAAAGCTCACAGGGCCCCACCCAAAGCTCCAAGGGATGAATTAAATAGTAATCCCAGAGATCACTATTTAATTCAACCGTATGTTAACGAAGCTCTAATTGACTGAGGTGCAGGTTGAACTCCACCTAAAGACAAATATTTGCAAATACTGTAGTAATCCTTGATGCATTTCTTGTGTTCACGGTTATTTGAAAGTTCAGTTGACTTCCTCATTTGGCTCTAAGGGTTTTTTTTTTAATACAGATTGTTATCCAGTCAAGTAATGGACGGGGACTCTGAATCAGCCTCTGAGAGGATTCTGCTGGAGCCGTACAAATACTTGTTGCAACTGCCAGGTGAGTCTCCTCTTTGTTCTGGTAGAGAGAAAAGCAATGTTATACACTATGATGATTAAAGACAAGGCTTACCTCATTCATCAGACTACATCAGCACATTGGCAACGTGCCTTCATCAGGAAAAGGCTGTGTTGTTCCTCTCAGCAAAGGAATTTTATTCAATTTTTCAATGCAGTTAGGATGCAATGGACAGGTTATACTTGCAGTATAATCTATGGCTAAGAAATGTGTTAAAATATATTTGGATTTTACAATTAAATTATTCCTCTTAAACATGTCATAGAAACCCTGAGAGGATGTTTTTAAATGGAAATATTCTCCAATTAGCTCTGTGAAACAACTACATTCAAACTATTATCCCAGTTTGATCATATCAATCTGTCATTAAGGCTCACGTACTAATAGTGCAATCAAAATATGTCCTTTTAGTGGTTAATATCAAATCTTTTGTAGGTCCAAAGACATTTTTTTTTAAAAAAGTGATGTCTAAAATATCAAAAATGAAGCTTAATATGGACTTATGTCTGAGAATATATCAAATGTTTGTTTTTGCAGGTAAACAAGTCAGGACAAAGCTTGCCCAGGCTTTTAACCACTGGCTGAATGTTCCAGAGGACAAACTGCAGGTAAAATATCCTATTTTGATTTGATATACCAATATTCACACAAAATAGGTGACTATACCTAATATTTATATGAGTCTTTGATGGAGATATTTCTGTGTTTTGCCCCCTAGATCATTCTTTTATTATAATCTGCTCATATTAAACATTTAGAAAAAAAAACCATAATGAACATACATAATGTACACCTGAAACAACACAAATATAAAACATAAACATGACAAAGTGCTCAATTCAAAACAATGTTCAACGGGTTTTTTTTTTTTTATTCTAGTTAAATGTAAGTGTATGTCAGCATACATTTCAATCTGACATTTAGATAAAATATTTGATTTTTTTAAGCAAAAAAATAAGCCTCAGTTTTACAAAACGAAAGAACTGAAATAGAGTTAAGGGAAGCCAAATTAATCATTGGTTTAGAAGAATTAGAAGAATAGATAGTAACTTAGTAGATGTAACGTATGTTTTTTCTAATAATGTTGGAGAAGAACATTGATATATTGAATATAACCAAGTTTAAGGCTAAAGGGGAAAAAAAAACATGTTCAAAGAGTGAATGCTAGAAAAGAAGAACTGTATCAGATCAAATGAACATGAAAAGGGATGTAGGACAGAACATTCTAGGCTGTTAATGATCACAACCAGAATGTTAGTAATTTGACTATAGAATATCAGCAGATGTACAGAAAAACACGAGTGAGATGTAGCAAAATGACATGTCAGTGGAATAATCTAATGTAATGGTCTGTAGGACAAGGAGAGACAGTCACCAGTTTCCCTCAATACTTCAGCTGTTCTTTTGTTACAATGGATCCTCATTACCCCAGCTCTACTCCAAACTCTGTACAACACTTATTCTTTAGTTTCCACCATTAAATCCTCACCTGTGCCATAACTCACTCCCTCTACTTCTTCTTCAACCCCTTGTCCTCCCAGAATCACTCTGCAGTCCCTTAGCTTCTTTCAGACCGCATTTCCTGCAATATAAACTTCCTGTATGCATCTTCCTCCACTCTAGTATTACTTTCTTTCAAACTACCTGAAAAAAAACAATCACATGTGAAGCCTCCAAAGATATTGTTACCGTAACACAGGAACCAGATAGAACTGGAAAGTTATGTGGTTTAATATGGATTTCAATGATGGGTATGATGGGTATGATGTATGTATGTATATATATGTGTGTGTATACGTGTTTATGTATGTATGCATATATATATATGTGTATATACATATAATTGCTCTGCATCAAACCATTTCTATCACTGAAATCCATATTTTAGACTGACTAACTAATCTGAACTAATATTCTAAATATGTTCAGGGTGCAGAGGTAGAAAAGATTGTCAGCATCAATAAAATTATTTCTGGTAAAGTGTAAGTGTAAATATTTAGTTTACAACGACTTGACTTAACTGATTTTTCTTCTCTTAAGGCTAAGACTGGTTCTGTACAGATGTTATATCGCGGAATGCTGCACCGTGAAACCACATAGGAAATTAGATCATTGACCTTTTTTTTCTGACATCGGGACTAAATTGTTGTTCTTGATTAAACAAAGATAAATACATCAATAAGTCTGTCACCGGTACGTTCACGCCATTTCATAGTGCCGCTCATACTGTAGGTGCCGTGGCCGTGGTTGTGGCTGTCAGCTCCCACAGGGTGTGTGTGGTTCAACTAGACTTTAATGTTTTATAAACCCCCTCCAAACAGAGGAGTCCTTTTCACTGGTGCAAGGCTTCCTGTCTCTAATGGACTCCTTTCCCACCTCAGTCGTTAGACTCAGGAGGCATTTTTAAAAAATAAATAAATTACGCTTAAGAGAATTGAGGAAATACTGACTAATACAGATTAGTCCCTGTCACATGAACCATTCCGTTGCAACAGTACACACTTCCCATTCTGTTTTTTTTATTATTATTAATATCATTAAAGGAGATTATTTCAATCCAAAGAAACAGATATAAAAGCCTTTTTCAAAATTCACTAGCAACAAAATTTAAACCCTTAATTTTACTTGACTAAAGTAAAAAAAAAAAGGACTGCACATTCAATCACCCTGAAAGTGAGAAAAGCTTTTGCCAAAATACGTTACTGAGAACAGTCTCTTGCTTTCCAGTAATGAAACATCACCTCAACTATGTAGCACAATTTCTGTGTATCACTTTGGTAAAACGACAAATTCTATTTTGTCCAAAAATTGAGAAGAAATTTTCTTATAATTTGTTATAAAATAGCACCTGAGAACACCAATGATTATTTGGTTGAAATATGAATGTCTCACATTTGCAATGTTTCAAAATGGGGTGTAATTGGGGTGTTATTGTTAGTATACATCTCTGTGAAACGAAGCGGAAACACACTACTGTATTTATGAAAGTAGCCAGAATCACACTACAACTCGCCATCTGTTGGCCTGCGAGATAAAACCAAATGTGTACTAGAGTTGGCTCGCCAGTATAAGGACCTTATAAACTGCACTGTCAGAATTTGTTATGTATGCTTTTTGTTATAACACATACATTTTGTTCTGTAAAGAAAGATTTACATTGAAAATGATCTGGAAAGACTACGAAGAGACCGAATAAGGACAAAATGCCACTGATGTGTGAATTATTTCTAATGTAATTTCTCACATGTTTATAACATCAAGCTTTGGTTGTTCCATATCCAATGTTCCCATATGAAAAGAAAAAAATAAGTAATTGAGTTAGACACCCCTGATCTACACTCACATTTCATTCATTCATTCAGGCAAAAGTTTTGAATGAGTTCCAGGGTTGCATCTTTTTTCTAGCTTATTTCTTAAAATCTACAGTGATTCCCCCCCTTAGAACTTAATAGGAATAAAACAGCATTAATCTTGGTCAGCGGGTTCTAAAGTTTATCAAAGTCCCCCCCACCACCAGTGACTTCCTATATCTCTACTCTCACTCTCACTCTCCTTCCCAGCGTGACAGCTCTGTAAACTCCTGCTGAACCCATCGTGCAGACTGAGAACACTCCTCTCATCATCATTAACGCACTGCTGCCAAGAATTGCCGCCATGGAAACAACCGTGACTTTAGTTAGTGGAGGGCAGTGACAGTGGCACATTCATTCACCGGTCGTTGCTTCTTCCTCTTTTTTTTCCCCAGTACGTGTCTCTGTTCTATGTTGTTCGGGGAAGATGGTGTGGGTTTAGGGAAATTCCCCTCTGTACGCTTCAGCTGCCTTTGCAACCTACAACTGACTGACTTCCTCTTGTTCTTTTTGTCAGTGGAGAAAGGTTAGTGTTGGTGCCGCCTCAGGCTGAGACAGACAGTTATGTTTCGAGAACCACACGTATTCGACAACCTGTTATGTGGTGGAGGGTTAACATCAGATGGAGCAAGTGGGAAGGAATGATATCAGTGTCTGACGGATAACGCTACTGTAAAGGCTAAAAATACTGCACAGGCAACATATTTTTGTTGTTTTGTTTGTTTGCATTCAACCAAATCATTTTACAACAGTGACCGGAATGAACCAGCTATTAAAGGTTCCATAGTGTAGCAGTTAGTACAAGTAGATAGTCCAAGACAGTTAGTAGTCCTGTCTTGGAAGCAAAGAACTGAGAGTCCTGGGTTTGGTTTCCAGAGGAAGCACATGGTTGATAATGCTAATCCTTCTCTGTAAGTCGCTTTGAATGAAAGCGTCTACTAAATGCATTAATGCATGTAAACGTTACAGTACAGGGGATCAAGGATAGTATTACACCTTATAGCCTTTTTTCTTTGTTAAAGAAATAAACATATACTTAATTTATTGTTTCTACACAATCTATTCTTAACGGTCAAGACCAAATAACCTATTAAGGTTATAAATCATTAAAAATATATATAGTCTAATTAGATTGTAGCCTCAGCCTTACACTTGTAGTAGTCTGTGTCAGCTTACTTTCACATCCTCACTTGCGTCTCTGTTTCTGTTACTTTTTGTCATTTTTTTTTTTTTTTATGCAAACTTTCACAGCAACCTCAACCAACAACCCCTTGTCTCCTAGTAAGTGGCACACTGATGTTGCAGGGTGACCGAGTGTCGGGACACTGCTGAGGGAAAGGTTGTGTTTAGAGGATAAACTGCTCAGCTGGCACAGTCCTGGCCATCTGCCTGATCCACTGAGCATCTCTTTGTGCTCTCCGGCCTCGTAAACACGGCTTTCAATACCAAGCCATACCACTTGTCTTCTGAATCACCACAACACTCCAAAAAAGCTGCGCTGCCAGTTCAGGAAAGTAGATACCTGACGGCAAAATCAAATGGATGACGTCATACATAGAATAAGTTTATCGTGAGTTTATCATATTTTACACCCTCTGTCTTTTTATGGTTAATTTAGCTGGAAAGATAAAGTGAAATAATTTGGAATCAATAAAGTTTAAGTTACTGTAATGCTTTGTAAAACATTTTTTTCCCTAACTTTCCATTATAAAAAATAAACACAACACAGACAGAGGACAAATCTATAATTAAATACATTTTAGATGATTATTTATATACATTTTCCTAATCTTAGGAAGCATTTCCTCTGTGCTATCGCCTTCCTAAGAGCTTTTGCTGCTTAAGCCCAGCCGTGTCATCTCATATTGCTTTGTAATGTTATCACATCTCCTCCACTTATACTCATTCCCTGTCTCTGGTTTTGACAGCCACGTATTGTGTCTCCTCTGAACAGTCGATTGTCTCTGAAAAACTGTCTAGTGTGATATCAGCTGTTATCTTTCCTGCTGATGGAGAAGGCCTCAAAGGGAACAGACGAGACAAGAGTGTAAACCTAGCACCCTCTGCTGTACAAAAGCTGTATTACAGAATTCACTCTCAGAGCTACCAAAGAACCTTAGATCGAACAGCCTCCCTTAGCACTATCTTTGGATTGCACTCTCTTTATATAAAACATCTATTTATATTTGCTTTTCAGGTGATCATTGCCGTGACAGAGATGCTGCACAACGCCAGCCTGCTCATAGATGACATCGAGGACAACTCCAAGCTGAGACGAGGTTTCCCCGTCGCCCACAGCATTTATGGCATTCCCTCTGTCATCAACTCAGGAAACTACGTCTATTTTCTGGGCTTGGAGAAGGTTCTAACCCTGGAGAACCCTGAGGCTGTTAAAGTTTTTACCCGGCAACTGTTGGAGCTGCACCGCGGCCAAGGCCTAGACATCTACTGGAGAGATACCTACACCTGCCCCACCGAGCAGGAGTACCGCAACATGGTGCTCCAGAAGACTGGAGGACTCTTTGGCTTGGCTGTGGGCCTGATGCAGCTGTTCTCAGAATGGAAACAAGATCTGAAACCCCTACTGGACACACTGGGTCTTTTCTTTCAGATTCGTGACGACTACGGCAACCTTAGATCTCGCGAGTACAGCGACAACAAAAGTTTCTGTGAAGACCTGACGGAGGGAAAGTTCTCCTTTCCCACCATTCACGCCATATGGTCACGTCCCGAGAGCACTCAAGTGCAAAACATCCTGAGGCAGCGCACGGAGAACATGGACATCAAACGTTATTGCGTGGACTACCTGGAGAAGGTCGGCTCGTTCGCCTACACCCGCCAGACCCTGCGGGACCTGGAGGTGGAGGCTTATCGTCTTATCAAAGGCTTCGGGGGAAATCCTCAACTGGAGAGTCTTGTCAAACACCTGAGTCTAATGTATAGCGAGGCTGATGCTGCAGGAGAGTCCACCACCGCTACTGATCCACACGCCAACCAGAACCACTGACCTCGTTCACTTCTCTCTGCTGCATTAGTCACATCACGGCTCTGCACACTCCACTGGCACGGGGGGAGCAGCCAGCTATGCTGACGAACACATTCCTGAAGAAAGCGCAAAACACAAACGGAAAATGTTACGTTCAAACAAGTTCCAAATGTTGCCTTTACACACTGTCGTTTTCTAGATGCATTTACCGTTTGTGAGAAATGGATAAAAAAAAAAAAATCAAACTCTGGACAAAGATGGGAAGTCGATTCACACTTTCCAGCTACACTCCACAAACAAAGAGCCATTTTAGTTCAGTCAACTCCTCCTCTCCACTGTTGTACCGAGTTTCACACTTTAAAATGTCCTTCCAAATCTTGACACTTCACTTTCACAATTGAGTGAACAATCCATTACTCACACGATTTTTTTTTATTGGCATTAAAATAACTGGGTTAAATAAAAAAATACACGTACACCACTTTTTGTATCCAATCATGTAATCAAAACAATAGGTTTTTTGTGGATTTATGGCTTAATGAGACATAACTGATCATTAGCCTTTTTGTTTGATGCAATGTTAATGTTTTTTTTGTTTTCTTAACCATATATTTATCAGGGCTAGAGTGAAAGCAGTGTGTTTTCGGGGATGTCTGAAGTGTGTGTTTGAAGGATCCATAATCATGAAGCCAGCGAGTGCCAATCATGTGGAGAAGACCTCTGCCACTCAGCAGTCAGTTTGTTGTTGTACAACTGGTACTGTTTGCAAAGTAGTGTTGAGGTTGCTGACACTCAGCTGCATACAAAGACTGTGTTGGTCCTTGGGTTTTTGATATTTCCTGATGTCTCAGTGCAGGCTCTGTGGTCAGAAATGTTCTAAAGTGAATAAAAGGAAAATAAAACCATAACCCGAGGGCTGGTCTGACCTTTATGATGAAGTTGTTTCTCTGGGAGTCAAGACTGCCTTAATGTGCCTTGGAAGGAATGAACGGATATTTGTTATAAAGAAAAATGAGGCTTTAAGGATAAACAGCGCCATCTACTGATCACAAGAAAGAATTGGAAGAACAAGACGACAGGAGCCAGAAGTACTGGAATTGCAACTAACTTATTGACTAATCTGTATAGACAATAACATATTTGTTAATGAGCTATTACTGTGTTACTACACAGGCTTTTATAACGCATTTAGCACAGAACGACGATAATACCACTATACTAGAATGTGTCACAATTAACTATACATCAAAAGAGATAATAAAAGTTTAACAAGTCAAAGCTAATAATAAATAAATTAACCCGTGTCGTGTTTGGAAATAGAAAATGAAAAAGAACTATAAATTAAGCTACAAATGATTACATTCGAGTCTAATTAAAACGAGTATGTTTACAGTAAAAGGTGTTAAGAATGAGGTACAAATGCCCGAATTGTTTCTCAATTAGCACAGTCTATAAATAAAAAAAATAGGCCAGAAATCTCCTTATAATTAAGAATAAACATCGACTCAAGCCAAAGAATGACAGCCTACCATGCTAAAACGGAAATAGCTCCAATTAGCCCAGACATAATATGAGATACCTCTCTAACATAAAAATACAAATTCGATTTTTGTTTTATCCATATATATATATATATATATATATATATATATACATACACCCATATATACGACAGACAGTAGGCTTGTGTAAGTCTGTAGACAGACAGCTGCTCTGCATTGGATGTTTCTGGGCAGGTCCAATCACCCACATCTAGAGCTGTTAATAGCTTATATACACACATATATATACACATATATATATATATATATATATATATATATATATATATATTACTACAGTCACAAGGATTAAGGATTAAATTTCTGCTTTTACTTGTTTTAATCACATACATCCTGGCACCACTAGGGGTCAGTTAACTTGTGATGAAGCCAGAGATATTGAGCTTGCCTCATGAATTTGAACTTGCCTACTCTATAGCAAATACTAACCTTACTATATGCGGATTGTTCTACTACACATTACAAACACTATATTTATTGATGTCTGCTGCTGATCCATGAGTGACACTGTAGCCAATCAGTGTCCAAAGGCGGAGAATGAGAGCTGAGACAGGTTATTATAGCACTGATGCTTATGAATGCTGCGATATATAAAGCCATAGTCATATGATTCCTGTTATCTGCTGCCTCTGCTGTCATTTTCACAACTATTGAAAAGAGGCACAGCCCTGCGAACAGAGGCTGCCTGTGCCGTACAGCTGCAAAAAAAAATTTTTCCCTGCAGGAATATAGCTTTTTCTTCCTAAAAAAAAACAAACAAAAAACATAAATATATTCATCAAAATGTCAAAGACTGAGGAGACTCCTTCCCTCATTTTCCCTTCCCGAGAAGGGAAATGTGATGCAAATTCTCGTGATTTGATAAACAGCCGAGACGTATGAAGTGGCGTTCACAGTGCTGACTAAAGTCCATCACAATAATCAAAGCCTCTCACGGTTCTCATTTCTCCTCTCCCACTCTCTAGGTCGACTAGATTGATTTTCTCCACCCACAGTGTCTGAGTTCTGAGGAAAACAGAATAGCTTTCTGTGTGAGGAGCGACAAGTCTCACTCAGTGTCTACCTCATTCTCGCCAAACACTGGATTATTTATCGCTGGGCTGCCATTTATGTTTGTGTGTTCTCTGTTAGCACCTCGGTGGGTGCATCTCAAATATTCTTGTTTCGGGTAATGATAGAACACTGACAACTGAAAGCCTCACTGCTGAGAAGAACGTGTCGAGGTGATTGTCAACTATAACTGATTACAATTCAGTGAAATTGGGGTTTAATTTATCTTCAAGTCAACTATTCCTACAGTCAGGCACAAACGTCCAAACAAACCTTCTTATACACAATCCTAAAGGAAAGGAAAGCACACTCCCTGTCATTGTTATCCACACCACTGCACACAAAATGTTACCTTTGCATTTAACCATCACCAAAGTGAACAGTTGGCAGCTGGGCAGTGAGTGGGGATGGTGCCATGCACCTCAGCACCTCAGTGGTAACTCGGCAGCTGGTGGATTTGAACCTGAAACCTTTCCCAAGTTTGGTTCCTTAACCATTTGGCCACCAATGGTACGCTGTGCGACTTTGCATTGATTTTTTCAGTTTTGTGACGATTTGTGATCAGGCCCAATTGTTTGTTTGAGTCATGCAGTGTGCACGGTATAATGACAAGAGATTATTACCTACAACCTTATGAAAATCAAACATGTTTGCAATGCTGCCAATGTACCCACAATTCCCCCACCATCATATCATATCACATGATAGATAGATAGATAGATAGATAGATAGATAGATAGATTTTTTAGATTTTTTTTTGTTACTTTATTTACACATTC
>JAFBJS010000178.1:198755-211255 GCA_016785265.1 Paraplagusia blochii
GTCCTATGTCTTAAAAAATATCTGACAGAAGTGTGAAACCCCTCCAGATCTGGGAAATGTTCCAGTAGATAGATAGATAGATAGATAGATAGATAGATAGATTTCAATTATACAGTGTAAGCATCAAAAAGCTGCCACGACGGGAAAAAAAAAAATACAGTGTATGCCCAGCTTTAAGAGAAAAAAAAAAACAGGTGGGATCAAACAGATCTCTTTCATCATGTAAGGCAACAGTACCAACCACTCTTCCACTGTCTGGGCAGCTGTGCTTCTCAATCTATCTTTTTTTAAGCTACTGACAGAAATGGGACCAAATCAATGCTGACAAAGTTTCCAAGGCTGCTGTGTCTTTTTGACATGAACTTGGCTTAAAAGATGTAAAGTTTTTCTTCTTCACACTTCAGAGCCACTGAAACAAATGCAGCCTTTCACCATGGAACTGCTCGACTGAAGCAAAAGGCAGGACGTTCTATCCAAGCACTGCAGCTACTACACACAGAACCACTGATAAATTCTCTGAAGGGTTTCAATAAGACATTGACTGATGTCCGCCGTGAATCAGCTTTTACTAAAGGCTAGAACAGTTCATTTTTATTCAACGTTTGAGAAATAGACTGGTCCTCATCTGTTATTAGAGTAACATCGACAGAGAGCCTCGTCCCCAGTCGTAATGCTGCCTTCAGTAGCGGCCTTTCGTTTCTGCTAATGCTGTGTTGGTAATGGGGAACCAACATTTACAAAGGTTCATGTGGTGTGACTGAGTCTGCAAAAGATGTTGAGATTTAAGGTTGTTTTTTTTAGAAAAAATAACTCTGTAAAAACAAATTTTGGAAAAATTGCTCAACTACAGTCTCCCACATTGCTGAACTAACCAGTTAATAAAACAGATAAAGTATTATCCAGTTGGCAGTTGTCTAGCGGTTAAGGAAACATTGCTCCAACATTGCTCACACCAACAGTGCTCACACTGCTCCATGTTCTCAACATGGAGCAGTGTGATTTGGGTGGCAGTTGTGGAGACCAGGAAGCAGACAAGTAGATGATGATGAATGATTGAATGAAAGAATTATCCAAAAAGGATATAAGAGAAACAGGAGGAAAAAGTAGGGATAGGCAATGGCTAGCTTCAAATGTAGCTAAAAGTTAGCCAAAGGCTAAAATGAAGCAATAGTTACCCCAGTGGGAGAGGTTACTGGTGGATCGATAGCCCCAGTCGTCCAGCACAGGTTCTCCACATCAAACCGGTGTCAAACCGGATCCACAAAGGGCCGATGTGGCTGCAGGTTTTTGTTTTGTTCCAACCAACCAGCAACACCTGACTTGAATTTTCAATCAAGTGATCTGAGTCTCCAGACAGCTGATTGGTCAACTAGTTTGCTCTGGATAGGTTGGAACAAAAGCCTGCAGCCACGGTGGCCCTTGAACCAGTTTGACACAGCTGTCATAGAACATTCATTTCCAAAAAGATTTAGATCACATCAGGTTTGCGAGAATTTTTGCTGATTCAATTAAAAACATGTGTAATATTAATTCTTCAGATATCACTCGGTCCACGATAAAATATCCTCAATATCTAATGACTGACATCCATCGACTTGGGTCCCCAAGGTTTGGGCCTTTAGAAATATGGATCCCCAGAAAAAAAGTTGCAAGCAAACCAGAGTTTAACCTGAGTGAACTACAGCCCATGGACCAGGCGGCATCCTGGTGAAATCAATCTGCAGCACAGACGGCTCTCAAGTAGTGCAAGAAATCAGCAGGACTTTCTGTCAATGCCACTACATGGCGCCGGACAGGAAATGTGCTGAATTATATTTGAAAGTTTAAGATTATTCTTGAACATTTTATTCAACCCAAGCGTCTACTTTCGAAAAGTTTGCCTGCAGTTCTTCAGTCCAACACAGGAGTCTCTTTGCTGTATTGGCTCAACAGTGAATTACTGAACCTAAAGCTGCATGTGTTTCCAGACTGAGATGGTTTGGACATGTTCAGAGAAGGAACAGTAGATACACTGGTTGAGGAATGATCTTAGAGATGGAGCTACCAGATTGATGGATGCAGTGAGGGAGGACATGGAGGTAGTTGGAGTCAGAGTAGAAGATACAGAGGACAGGGGGAGATGGAAAATGTTTTGCTGTGTCTGTGTCTACTCCTGAAAAAGGGCTGAGCCGAAAGGAAAAGGAGAGTAATGCTGAGTGTGTTTGGAATATAATCTGACCACTCCATCCATATATTGGGAATGGTGGGAATCAAACGATGACCTTCTCAATGTCAGGCCAAGAACACAACTTGACCTGTGAGTGATTGCATGAACGCTGCGTTACCTCTAGTTTCTCAGAAAAACCTGTCACCTGTAAAATTTGCTGTACGTACTTTGAATAAATGACTATTTTCAGCCCGTGGTTTGGTGCAGCGACAGCGAAAAGGTGGGGAAATATGGGATAGAGAGAGAAATGTTTTGTGGATTCACTCTCTTGAATACAGAATATGAACAGGATTATCCTTTAACACCAAGAGTTGTTGTCGAAGCCACGCAAAGCCTCTTTTGACACATTACCATATTCATGCCACTTTGGTTACAGTATTCATGTCAGCATTCCCACAACAACACATGTCCTCATGAATAATTCTGCCAGCTCTCACTCAAAGTCTCATCCCGGTGTTCCATCAGCCAGAAATAGGGAGAAAAACACACACTGGGGTCTACCTGCATTCACCGTGGCTTAAGTCAAAGAATAAAGGGACGCTCCTGGAATTTTACACATGGCTGATCATAATAGAGTTGCATTTAGGGAAAGAGGATGGGGTAATTGTGAGAGGGCAACAAATGAGGGCCTAAAAGTATTTATGTCTGACGCCGTGCTGCTTTAATTCTCTTATATACTAATTCATCTTTTTCAAATCCTTCCAACCTTGTCCAAGTGCAATATTAAATTTGCTGAAAAAAAAAATCCATAAATGCAACTGTTTCCACCAGAGTCAGGTGCTTAATGCAAAATGGGCTTGAAATATCTGAAATCGCCCTTGAAATTCCCATTAGGGTGGAGAATTAATGTCCCTCATAAACAGATTTTAACTTTCGCAAGGTCTGAATAAAATACAGCTCCCGACCAAACTTCTTACCATTTTCACACAGAATATCAGTCCGTCCAGGTCCAAATATTTCAAAAATATTCATGGTAATAGCAAAGCAAAAATACTAAAAAGCACTAAGATAATCTTTAAAAGATGATAATTGGGAGATAGGAGCTCCAGGCTTGTAAAATAAAATTAAAGCAAAATGGCAAACAAATAAATTTGAAATACAATCTTCAACTGGCTACAAAACCAGCAGAAACAATTGGAGACTAGATGATAAAAAAAGACAGATGTCAACAATATATAGGAGTAAAGTTGACATGCAGAACAGTAATGGCTGTTAGATTGCAGTAAATGTGTCATCAGGTTAAATCTTCCCAGGAAGGCAGCACAAAGTAAGACAATTATTAACAAACCAAACCTATCTTAACCAGACAAACTAAGGCCCGGGGACCAGATGTGGACCACTGGGATTTTTAATCCGGCTAGCCAAACTTGTCCAAATTAAACATGTTATTTATATTATATAAGCATACAGTTTATTCCCTGCGATGTCATGTCTGAACAACAAACTTTAGTGCAATTACCTTTCGGTACACATGCAATATTTGTTTCCTGTGCAATATTCTTGTATACACGTGTACCTCAGTACTGTACGCTCATATTTATTTACATATATATATATATGTTATACATTTGCTACCAGCTCTTAACATTGGACTGCATACATTTATAACATACGTATATCACTTAATTGTCATCTCATGGTTCACAAGCTGTGTAGTTTGTACCGTGTCATCTTGGTTGCCAAGCAACACCATTTTATTGCCAGAACCACCGACAATAAAGGTAAGTCTGAGAATAATAATCTAAGTCTGAGAAAAAGCTGAATTTTTTCCATTTTAGCTTTTATTTATGACTTTTGCTTAATCTATCTGTGTATTTTGTATCCACTGTGGCCCCGGAAGTCAAAACACTAACCCAAGCCTGTGCTAAACACAGTCCTCACAGTACAGTGAACATGCAAACCAATAAAACAGCTTGGACTCATGCTATTGTAGATCAAAAATGAGTTTTGATTAGCAAAACTGACAAAAAGGGGGCAGAAAGTGTTGTCTAAAATGGTCCGAGAAGAAAAAAAAAATGACTGTAAAATTTGGACAAGTTTGGCAGGCCAGAATTGACAAGCCAAACGGGCTGTGTACCAGCCCCCGGGCCTTAGTTTGCCCTAATCTGTCCTAGATGTAACTAAAAAAAGTCTGTATCAGGCCAATAGCTCTTTGCACTTCTATGCATCCTTGACATTGCTGTCAATTTCAAAAAGGTTGTCTAAAGATCGAAAAGTGAAACTGGGGCAGTGGTGGCCAGAAGGTTAAGGAAGCAGACTTGGTTCTGACGGGTTCCAGGTTCGAATCCACCAACTGCCAGGTTGCTACTGAGGTACTCTGGGCATGGCACCTTCCCTACTCACTGCCGCCTGGACTCTCAAAGCTGACCACTGTTAAATGCAGCAGTCAAATTGTGATATGTTGGCAAATATAGCTTAATCACAGCTTTCCATAGGTCTGATGAATTTTATCAAAATAGTAAAGGACTATTGGTGACTAAAACGTGACTAAGATGATTCTTTAAAGCCTCAACAAACCAAACAAAAAAACGAAAAGCTGCAGCACTTGTGGTGAGCTGTTTTTTTATTTCTTAGCCTTTCTCTCTAATTCACTCTGTGGTAAAGACTCTGCTGCGAAGCGTTGATCGGATTAATGTTCCTCCTTAGACGCAGTAACTGTCAGTAATGGTCCAGTAATGACTGAGGTAATGAAGACAATAATAAAAACACGGTCTTAATAAATCTGCTGCAGCAGGGTCAGGAGAACTCAATATCTTCACATCCCTGCGCGGGCACTAACACCGTGTGGCGTCGAACAGCCGACCTCATTGCCCACGTGCAATCCAACCCATCCGCATGTCATTGAGGTCACATGATTCACAGCTGCGTTCTGCAAGTGTTCAGCAGGAAGCGATGGCTGTGACCTCAGCATCCTCAGACAGTGCGACTGCA
Organism: Paraplagusia blochii; assembly: GCA_016785265.1. NCBI lineage: Eukaryota > Metazoa > Chordata > Actinopteri > Pleuronectiformes > Cynoglossidae > Paraplagusia > Paraplagusia blochii. The sequence continues at coordinate 203,893 of JAFBJS010000178.1, forward strand.
TGGAGATGAGAGGCAGCCGAAGGAGAACGCAGCTCCTGTCAGTACGTCTAATAATATCCACGGGTTTCTAAGAATCGGGCGAGAGATAAATACTGATTTCTGATGCCAAGAGTCATGAATAAATGATTCCCTCTTCATTTTAAGGGCACGCAGGAGAAGGAGGTGGAAGAGGAAGAGGAGTCGCTGGATGAGAGGCCGCTGATTGACAGCCAGAGTGTAACGCTATATAAGGAGACAGTCAGGATCTGTTTGAATGAGCCTGCAGATGCATGTCACTCAGCCGACAGTCAGCTGCTCTTTTCTACAGCGTGGACAGATGCGTGTGATCTCAGACATGACATCTTCAGCCTAACTCTGCAGCTAACTTCTACTTGATATCTAACTACAGGAACGACTTTAGTACACCGCAGCTTCTAGCCAAGGTGGGATTTGAACCTGCAATTCACCTGACCACAGGGTCACTGACTAATGGGCATTGCAACAGATATTTTCTGAAAAACGGATCTGTCAGAGTCTTTAGATACTACGTTATGAGATGTTTCTACTAAACCTAGAAAATGAATGCATTTACAAAAGAGAGTATTTTGGGTGTTCCTCAGGGCGCTGCTTCGGTGATACAAAATATTTCATTTTGTATTATTTTAAAGTTTGAATTTACATCTTTAGCCACCATGGTATCCAAAGCAGAGAATTAATACTAAGTGGATTCATGTGTTTTCTCTGGGAATCAAAACAAGCAATCTCTGCTCTGGGATTACAAGGCTGCAACTGTTTTTGGACAACAAGAGGAGAACATGGATAAAACCCTGATACACAAAATGTCATAATGGAAGACCATTATTTACATAACTAGGGATCACTCCAGCAACCCTCTTGCTAACCCAATACGTACCCACTTTTATTGTATTGTTATATTGTTTTAGATCCCCAAAATGCTACCAGTTAAGAGACGTGCTCCCAAAGCTGATTTCAACCTCAAGGCCGAAACCTTGTGTGTTTGGTTTTGTGCAGCAGGGTTTACCCATGAGTGCAATCTTGGGTATCACTGACTGCTTTTTCAGAAACCCACAGGGAGCAAGGCACTGGTTTCTATTCAATACACCACAGCGTCTAGCCAAGATGGGATTTGAATCTGCAATTTCTCTTACCACCAGGTCGCTGAATTATTAGCATTGCCACCGATATTTTCTGAAAGACATTTCTTTTACAATCTTCAGTCATTCTATTGAAAGATATTACTACTAAACCCTAAAGAAAATGACTGCATTCAGAAAAGAAGGAATTTTAGGTGTGCCTCAGGGCTCTGCTTCGGTGCCACAAAATATTTAAATTTCACCTGTTTATTTTGGTTTGCTGTCTTTAAATATTTTATTGATTTGTAATGTTTTAACATTTCCATTTACATATTTAGCATCCTTGGTATCCACAGAGGAGAAAGACGAGGCTAACCACTACACTATGACACTGCAAAAGAAAACTGGAGTATTTAGATAAAACCCTGACAAACACAAGAACATGCAAATTTCATACTCGGAAACCATTTTTTACAACTGTCTAGGAAACACAGGGATGGTCAATATGCAATGACAGCAGGTGATTGTCGAGGAATCAGGTCTCAACCTGCTCTGGATAAAGACTAGAAACAGCCAGGTGAAACAAAGCACTCGGCAAAACCAGTCATCAACAAAATGAGGCATGAGTCCATATGTCAACAGGCTGGTGTATTTAATCTCCACAGCCAGAAGGAGATGAGTTTAGGACGGCGAGACTGACGATGAAAGGGATTTTTACAAATACAATTAACTCCAAGACTACTTGTCACAGCCTAAACAGCTGATTGCACTTTCTTGGGAAAATATTAACAGGAGAAATAGAAATAAATTAGCGTTTCGGGGACAGGAGTTTTCACTTGTCCTATTTCTGAAAAGATCAGACGTGAGCCCGGAGGCAGAGAGGATTGAGAAACTGTTTATATCATGGCTGCATCAGAGGATGTGTCTCTGTGATGTGAGCTGTTATCCGTTTCATCACACTCACTTTTTTCTTATTTTTGACCAGGAGCATCGTGAAAAAAAAATCAACCAAGTTACCACTGAGGTGCACTGAGCATGCAATCCTCTCCACACACTGTTCAAAGCTGCCCACTGTTCACTTTGGTGATAGGTTAAATTCAAATGTCACATTTTCATTGAATGCAGTGGTGTTTATCACAATGACAAGGAAAAAAAAAATAAATAAAATGAGAAAATAGAGACAGAGAAAGAGAGACTGAAAGCAGGAGCACAGTATTTTCCGGACCATGAGGCGCACTTAAAAACCTTTAATTCTTCCATAAATCACCTTATGTGTGGACTCTAGTTGTGTTTACGGATCTCGAAAAGACAACTGTTAAACTTAGACACTGAAGATGAAGAATTTGATAGAACTGTTGGAAGTTATGCTTTCTGAGTTGGATACTGTTCCTATTTTGACTTTTGAATAAAGTCCTATTTGAGTGTTTTGTGTCGCTCAATGCACCTTAAGGGCAGTGGTGGCTTAGTGGTTAAGTAACTGGACTCGAAACAGAAGTCCAAAGGTTCAAGTTCACAAGTTACCACTGAGTATGGCACCGTCCCCACACGACGCTTAAAGCTGCCCAGTGGTCACACCAATTTCACCACACCACTGCACACAACGAAATTGAACCTCTGTATTTAACCCATCACCAAAGTGGTGCCACCAATGGGCAGCTTTGAGCATTGAGTCGGGACGGTGCTATGCCCACTGTACCTTAGTGGTAACTTGGCAGTTGGTGGATTTAAACCTGGAGCCCTCTGCACCCAAAGTCAGGTTCCTCACCCACTAGGCCAGGGGTTTTCAAAGTTTGGGGCGGGCTCCCCTGGGGGGGCGCGTTGCGATGCTCGGGGGGGCGCGTGTTACCCTGGGGAACCTGCTTTTTTTCTGCCGTACTACAATAAAGTGTAATTGCACATCCTTGTAAGTTCAACTATATCTCTCTTTTCTCTTTCTTTATGTTAACAAGGATATGATGCAGTTATGCAGAGGTGTACCTAGACCTATTTTATAGACAAATGCTGTTATGTATAGTTGCGGCGGAGAGTGGGTGGTGGTGTGGGGGGTGGGGTATGTGTGTGTGGGTTGGGGGGTGGCGCGAATTGTTTTCTTCTTGCTAGGGGGGGGCGTAACAGAAAAAGATTGGGAAGCATTGCACATGGCCACCACTGCTCCAATATACAGTCATGGAAAAAATATTAGACCACTCTTTCTTTAATTTCTTGTCCATTTAAAAGTCTGCTTCCACTTAATCTACATTAATCTGGACAAATATAATATTATAATATACAAAAAAGGCTCATAATTAAGCTGATTTCTGGCAATTTGCATGGTTTTATTGACAGTGAAAAAAATCACTTCCGTTCCTACATCACTAGCAATAACATTGTACTGACAAATACAGTGCTTTTAGTCATTGCATGATTTTGTGTTCATTGTTTCCCCCAGGTGATAAACCTTTAGTGGAACAAGGCATTAAGATGAACAAGGAATTGAAGAAAACAGCAGAGTGGTCTAATCATGACTCTATATGCTGAGAATATATAGAATATATATATATTAGAATATATAGAATATATATATATTAGAAAAATGCATTAAAGTCACCATTGAAAATATAGACAAACATTTAAGTCCAACTTAAACAAACTTGCTGAATGCTTTTCTAAAATGGGAAACCTGGCAAGGTAACATTGGCTGCTAAAAGGAATCGAATGACAAACAACCGTAAATGTAAGCACTTTTGCAGAAACCTCAAAAAATACACGGCACCAAGATTCCAGCTCAACCAAGGACTTTAAGCACTTCAACAAACCCCTGTAAAGATGATGGATTTGGGTTTAAATCAGTGTAGAAGGCTGATGGTGCAGAAAACTGTGTTCTTATCTATGGAGCAGAGTGGAACAGTTGCAGATGTGACAGAGATCAGGAGAGAGGAGGAGGAGACACAGCAGGAGGAGAAAAGTGCTCCACTGTCAGGTTAATTACAGGAATAGATTTCTCATCAGGTGACATGGACTTGAATAAAATACACGACTGGTTTCACGTCTTTGGGAGAACGCCCCGCTTCATCTTTCATCATTAAGAAAAATACCGTAAGGCTATTTATTAAGCGTGACACGGACTCACTGGCTTTAATTTACAAATCACCTCATCAAATAAAAGCACATACTCATCAAAAACAAAAACAAACTCAGCGCATTTGTTTAATGTCAACATTTTAAAGGTCTCTGCTGACTGGAGGGGTTCCGTCTGTTCTATTGATTTACTTGAAGAGACCGTTCAAGACCGTGAACCTCAAGTTTATGTTGCTGTTTTAACTGCTCTGGTCATTAGAAGGCGTCCACTCACTCTGGAGCAGCACATTTACATATCTCACTCATTACACCACACATTTGTCATATTCTGCGACAGCTGCCAGGGTGTTCTGCCGTTGACGGGGAGCAAATACAGTAATCGAACCTGTGACCTTTTCTTTATACACGTTAACAGAGCCACAGCCCATACACATAAAAAAAAAATCACTGTAACAGACAAAGTCTTGTCATATATCAGTATAAAATGATAACCCTGGTCTTTGGAAACTCCACAGGGAACTGCGGTCCAAACAAACTCCCAGCACACCAAGTCCCTCTCTCACCAGTCTTTTATTACATCTGAGCAAAAGTTTCATCAAACTAGTGTCCATTTATCCGGATCACACGGACATTTGTGCTGCCTTGACACAGATTTAAATCTAAAGTCCACATACACTGAACATGTACAGTTAAGGCCACATCACTATTCGCACAATGACAGGAATCGACTGTTGCGTTGGTGAGAAGAGTTCGTCGTTCACCTAGAAACGGTGAAGGCAGAAAAGAAAGAGGATGAGAAGCTCAAGTTAAAATATTTCCAACATGGAGCAGCGTTTTTTGTTTTTTTTTTTAAACACAGTGATGTGAAACGTCTGATATGAAAGTATAAGAGCAGGTGTAGCATTTATAACATAGTATCTGTGTGTTTCAGCAGGCTGGAATGCTACGGACGCTTAATATCTTCCAGTGCCGCCGGACGCTGCACACGGTTGGGAATAATTTGTCGATTGTAGTACCTGTTAAAGAACTCTAAAAGTCTGTAAAATACTTTACACTATCGCACATTTTTGATATTAACCGTAAGGTAACAATGACAGGATAAAACTCAGTGTAAACACAGCGTCTTAGCCTGAGGTTTTTCTCTACTGTAATGAAAACCACTGACGGCTAAAGTTTGAGTGCTTTTTTTTTTGTCCTCCTCTACATGGTGAGTGTGGTTTGGGTAAGATTCAGGAGCCCCAGGGACAACCACAAGGGTCTCCGCAGGCCCTCTTCCTGTCCCAGAGGATGTGCAGCTCCTCTGCCGTGTGCTGTGGAGATGACAGCATGTCCAGGTAGCATTCCTTCTCACACAGCCAACCAGGGTCCTGATCACAGAGAAGAGGTTAGAACAGCCATTCATTTTATTGTCTATTAACTTACGGAAGCTCTTATAAAATAACAAATCTTATTAAGTTTTGTTAATAAAATGTCTAATTAATTTTAGCATCCTATATACCTTTACTTTTATAGGTCTAGACCGCCGGAGGAACCCCCCTGGTGTACTACACACACACTTTTACTTTCTTTTACCTTTGTTTCTCTAGTTCTCACTTTCACTCATTCGCCTGTTTACAAATTCACTTAACATCAGGGCTTTATAAAGTTTAATGGAACTGCAGGCAAGTCATAAAGGTTGGGCTTCTGTGATATAAGGTATATTATGTCATAAATGCAAAAAGCCGAGGAAAAGTTTTTTTACTTCTCAATAAATTGAACAATCAAACATAACAAGTAACAAGTTGACAAAAAGTATAAGGGTTTTGATTAGCACTGGCACCAATCAGAGACAGTGTCCTTCAATGTCTTCAGCCAAAGACCAGACAATGTCCCCAAAGCCAAACTAGAAAATGAACAACAGTGTCATGAATGGATGAAACTATGAACAAAACTTTCCAAGAAAACAAAGGGAAAGGAAAATAAATGAGGCTTCATTTTCAGACCAATCCACCCCAAAGACACTGTCATTGATTTGCAACGCAATTGATAAAGACCACTTTGACCATTCATTCTGTGTGTTGGTCAAACCTTTGTATTTTGGAACCACAACTGGAACACTTTGGGCATGGCTGCTCAAAGTTCTTGAACAGGCATGCTCAAACTAAGGCCCCAGGGCCAGATGCAGCTCAGTTACCTTAGTAACCCGGCCCCAAAAGTTTTCCCTATGGGCGGCATAGAGAAGGCTAAAAGCATTTTAGCATTTAGCCTTTATCCATGTTCACATCAACACTCATAACCCCAGCCCCCGTCAAATTTTAAGAGTCAATTTTTTCCCCACCCTGTGGAAAAATGTGTGCAATAGGCATAGCGACTACAATTTTGAGCCTTAGAACGGCCATTTAGTAACAACTGCTCCTCAAAGTGATATAGCTTAGTGGTCCCCAACCACTGGGTCACGGACCGGTACTGGTCCGTGGGTGATTTGGTGTCAGGCCGCAGAGTCATAATGTTATCTTTTGTCCCCACCTGGCTATTACTTCCACTTGATCCATACCCATATCAACAAAAGAACTGATTCCATCATCAACCATGCAACTATATTTGATTAGGAAATATTTTCTCAGTGAAGACAACAATAAACTCAAAATCATTGTCATTGATACAAGATTCTATCCTTGTATACACTGTGGTTGGAGAGAATTATAGGCTGTGTGCACTTGAGAAATCCTTGTTGTGCCCAGTTAATGGAGTAGGAAGATTTTATAGGTAGGAAAATATTTCAGAACACCGGACATTTCATTTTATTAAAGGGCATTTATCTGACACTACTTAATGACATTTAACCGGTCAGTGGCCCAAAAAAAGGTTGTGGAACACTGATGTAGCTGACCCAGTCTTCATTGCTGTTATTATTTTAAATAAGAAATGACATTATCAAAACATATCCATGAAAAAAACGCTGCTGTGCCAACTACACAGCTGACAATTTTAGATTCAAATCATGCAGCACTAGGTTAACTCCGCATACATGTCGACGTGTGATTGACGAGTGAACTGTCCAGATTGGACCCAGACTGCTGGGAGTGGCTACAGTCCTCTCAGGATTGATCTGCCTCAGGCTGAAGCAGTAGAAAAAAAATAAGAGATAAAATTCCCCATATTTTTTTTCCCTTCTATGTAACTGACTGTGCAGCCAGGCTGTTAACACAGTGACTGTGTGAACATTAATACGCCGCTGTGGTCATTAGTCACAC
>JAFBJS010000178.1:215652-233462 GCA_016785265.1 Paraplagusia blochii
GAGTCGCTCTGTTAACGGAAAGAAGGCTTTTAACTTCATATACATGGCAGACACAAGTTCTGCTGCCTGTTTGAAAAAAAACAAAAAAAAACAGTTTGGCCAATGAGTCTGACAGAGGAGAAGGAGCAGCAGGTTTTTCCCCAACTGAACGTTGCACACTTGGACGAAGTCACCTGATTTCACTAGTGTATGAAAATAAATCTAATATCCTTGTGCTGACTCAATATAAGTGTCTGTGTTTGCGCAAAACGTGTCAGAACAAATCACATCAGGTCTTTCTTCCACTCTGTTCAGCGTGAGATGGCAACTTTGATGATTCAGAAGAAAATATGGAGGCAAAACAAATAAAACCTAGAGCCAATACATTGATAAGTATATATATATGTGTGTGTGTGTGTGTGTATTCTGGGCAGAAACTCCGCTCTTTAACATTGAAAGCACGAGCGCTGGCGGTGAAATTCTTCTGTTGGGGCTGTTTTATATTTGTGTGTCTGAAAATACACCAAAAACTCATAAGACATTGCCCAAAACTCGGGGCCAAAAGTAATTTATGGATCCTGGCTGCAGTTTTCAAGCATTAAAATGTGACATTTATGAGGCTCTTTGTCACAGGTCCCTTAAATTTGCTGTGTTTCTGAGCAAAATTGTCAAAAGCACAAACTTCTAAACTAAAGATTATTTTAATTTTTGTAAATGTTGAGAATGCACGGGGTATGGGGGGGGTTAAAAAGCCTTTGTTGAATGAATATTAATTTCTCCTTGATTCATTTCTTCAGCTTGGGACTTGGCAGTGGTGGTCGTATTTCCAGCCCTTTGTGATCACAACATAATATATTGCCTAGTTTTTCTGCAGTATGACGCCAAAGCTTGATGTACTGCCACCCACTTTTTACACTTTGGCTGTAACAACTTATCTACACTACACTTCAAAGTAGTTCTAGTGCCACATGGTGGTCATGCTAAATGCTGCAAAGGTGCAGCCACGCACAATGCATGGTGTTTTGGCCGATACCAGTACGGCCCAGACAGTTCTGTCCATCAGAGGGCGATATACAAAACAAACACCCGTTTACACACAAACACATTCACACCAATTGATAGAATTTGAGGTAACCATTAAGATAATCCTGCAGGATTTTGGATTGTAAACCTTTCTGTAAGGCAGGAGCACTCATCTAAACCAGTCCAATATCCCAAAAAGGTGACCAGATGCAGCATTCCTCATCTACTACAGGACAGTTGAGGTATTACATCACCTCAAACATGCAGACATGCACACTATTGTCACAGTCGACTGTTTTTTGTAGGACAGTACAATGGCATGGGCAAACTAAGGCTCACGGCCCGGCTGTGGCCTGTTCAGTGTTGTAATGCAGCCCCCTAAACATTTCCATGTTATATAATTGGTATGTATTGTGATTATACTTTTCCTTTTTCCAATGAAATGACTCTTTTCCAATACACAAGGGCTGCCCACCCTTTTTTGTCTTGTGAGATACTTTTAAAATGACCAGGGTGAAGTGATCCACCTAGATTGAAATCTCTAAATATATTTACCCATATAAACTGGATATCTGCACTAACATATAACATATGTTTTAAGGTCTGACTCAAAACATATATTATTCTCACTTTTGCACAGTGAAAAGCATCTCAAAATAGAAATACATCTCCAGTTTTTATTACAATTATTGGTTTTTTATGTTATTGCTCAGGATCTACCAACATTCCTTTGGAGATCTACTGGTAGATCCTGATCGACCTATTGGACACCCCTGGTCTTATGCATTTGCTCCTAACTAAGCCCCTTTGTCCATTTTTAGGACCAACAGCGAGTCAGAAAGATGCTCTCGCCCACCCTATACCCAGTCCTAAACCACAGAGTGAAAAAGTAATTCAGTGTTAGCCCAGCAGGAGGAGCACTCTATCTGAAACATGCTGAAATGTCAGTAGAAGCTCTTTAAAAAAATACATTTAAGAAAATTCCTTTTTTAGTAGAAAAACCCAAGCTAATATTAATGACCCTGATTGTAAGTCACAGCACTAACTTTATTTTGTGTCATATTGTGAGTTTTCTATCCAAAATACCTTTCCCACAGACACGTCACCAAAAAAAAAAAAGAAAAAGAAAAATATGTAAGATTAAAAAAGGAGAAAATAAGGTTGAAGCTGTTTTGACTTTCATGAATATCATCTGTCACAGCTGCCGGAAAACTAGAGAATGTGCAGTCGTGGTGTTGTGTTTTTTTTAACCCTTGTGTTGTCCTTGGGTTCTTTTGACACCATATAAATGTTTATTTTCACTTTTTTATTCATACTTTAATGTTATTTAAGGCATCTGTCCTACATTTTTTGATATAATGGGTTGAAAAGATATATTAAAAAAGGTAGTATTTCAATCTATTTATGTTTATGCCTTAAAAATGCACAACATAGGAAAAAAAACATTAAATCATTATAATAATGAATTCTATGAAGGCAAAGGGCTAGTGGGGGTCAGCATGATTTGGGTGTCAGTTGTAGAGACTGCTGCCTCTCCAACCTGGTCACGGAGAAGCAGGTAAAGATGGATGGATGGACTATGTAAAGATAAATCCTGAGGTTTATGGGCAGTTTTAAATCTAATTTACTGTTCTCCGTTATTGAAAGTGACGCGAGAAGAATTTTACACCATGTATTTTCTTCCCCAAACACACGTGCATTGACCTGAATCTTCATCCAGGTTCCCAACTGTGCTTAAAAGCAGCCCCTGTCTCTTTCTCTTTCAATCACAGCGAGCGTCTCGCACCAGAGCTGCCCACCTGCCTCCGGTTCCTGAAGCAAATCACACTTAAATCCATTAACGCGAGCCGCAGCGCAAGAGTTCCGAACGGGTAAGACGTAACGGTGACCCTCGAGGCCATAGTCTTTTCTGATGAGGAGAAATTATGTTTTCATGAAGACAGGAGACGAGGGAGAAGAGGAGGAGAGCCAGTGGTGGACCGTCTTAGGGAAGGTGAGAGACAGAACAATTTACTGCACACGTTCAATTATTTCATAGACTGTGTGTCGCTGCTTCATTTTCTTCAGCTGTTAGTAGGCAGTGTTAGTTTCAGATGCAGCATCAGCTGCGTCGGCTGCTTTAGCCTTGGGTAAGGAAGAGAGAAAGAAAAAAAAAAAAAAAAGGAAAGGTGTCCTTGAGCTGTGGTTGAGTGCGCATAAAGGTGCTGTACTTGATTTCTGAAGAAAAATCCTTTCAATACTTTCCACTTATCTCCTCATCTTTTCTTCCTCTGAAACAATGGCACACACATGCAACAGATTGCACCCAGAACCCATCTGCGGTGCAGCTGCAGCACCAATAACACACATCAGTCTCAACACACATCAGCTTGATTCATTTAGTACCTGGCTGGGTGAAGTTCAGGGTGGAGCAGGAGTACGGGTCCTCTCTGTCCTCCTCGGGTATGGGGCACCCATGTTTGCCCACGATGAATTTCACCCCCACTCTGGAAGCAGGAGAGCAGCGGTGTCACAGTGTTTTTAGTCGTCTTTCTTTTGTGCGATATTGAGACAACATGATTTCAAAAGCTTGTCCATCTATTCAACCTCTGTTACCATGGCTACAGAGGGTTGCTTAAAGGCCATTACACCTTATCTGTGCTTAGATAACCCAATGTGGAGGAAACACGCCAAAAGAAAGAATTACATAGGGGGCAGTGTTTACCCTGAGGTCAAAGAAAGGGAAGAAAAAAAATAGGTGGATGGGTCACTCAGTTATTTTGTCGCCAGCTGCAGGCTGTTCTTCCACGACGGGAACCTGAGCTGAGGAACAAAGAGGGAAAGAAAAAGTGGAAGTTAAGACCGACCTGTGCCTGAAGTGGGGGTGGTGTTTCACGTAGCCCAGCCAGGTGTCCCTTATGGCCTGTCGCAGCTCATAGTGATGTCTCGCTGACAGCACTCCCACCAAAACTTCATAGGAATGAACCGCCACATCTGTGTCGGGACACGGGAGTCAATTAGGTATGCACTCACAGGTGGGATGGATAATGGACTGGAAACTCGCCAAATAGAGACGGCACCAATTATTCCCGAGTCTAAGTAAATGTAACATTAACCATTACAAAAAAGAGAAAGAAAAAAGGGGTAAAATAAGCAAAAATAAAGACGTGATGAAGGTAAAAAAAGAATCTAATTTAAATATGTTGTTTTAGCGTCATCTTTGTTTTATTGTTAATGACTTTCAAATGTAGATCACAGACCAGAGTGTCAAACTCTGGTCCGGGGGCCAAATCTGGCCGGCAGTGTAATTATATTTGGCCCGCGAGATAAAATCAAATGTATACTAAAGTTGGCCCAGCAGTATGTGGAATTGGAATTTCTTATATTAATAATGCATTCTTTTTGTTATAGCACATACATTTTGTTCTGTAAAGAAAGATTTACATTGAAAATAATCTGTAACTGAAGAAGCCTCTTGGATGAGAGGTGAAATGTTTTCCAAAAAACTGAATGTCCAGTAGCTAAACTCTTTTACCACACACGTTTATAGATAATTACTCAATATATATTGAGTCTGGCCCGTGATTTTATGCCAGTTTTCAATTTTGTCCCGCTATGAAATTGAGTTTGACACCCCTGATGTAGGTGAAAAAAAAAATTACTTAAATCAGTGGTTCTCAACTGGTGGCTCCCGACCCAAAAGTGGGTCACGGACCTGTTTTGAATGGGTCGCAAACGGCTGGTCAAAAATTAAAATAATGTGAATCAGCTGTTGAGCATATGTTTTATTTTAGGATATCTCTTACTTTGAAAGACACATTTTGTTGAATAAAATGAATACGTTAGAAGAACCTTTTTTTTTTTTTTTAGAAAATTAATTAGCTTGGTTTGAATTCTAAGAGTGAGTCGCAACTTAATAACCACAGGAAGATGTGGGTCCCAGAGTGAGACCAGTTGAGAACCACCGACTTAAATCTCTGCTTATCTAACAGGAGGAAATGCCAACATAATTCCCCCTATTAAAAACAAAATCGTGCGACAATAAAATAATGCAGGATTCAAATGAATTCTGTTTCTCAACACTACCTCCCTACTACACCTCTCTCTTTTGTAGATTTCAAAATAAATGTAACTTCTGAAAAATACTCTGGCTTGCATGCAAAGAAATGAAAATGTTGATTTTACCATATAGAAAATGACTTTGTCTTTGTTTTATGGACCATTAAACATCTTGAGTAATTAATATTAAAACCAAGAAAATTATTTCCGTCAAAATAAGAATGGTAAACTAAGCCCCCGATAGACAGAAGCTCCACAAATCCCTGGGACAGCTTATGGTATGTCATCCTTTTATGGACGCTCCCTTCAGGGTTCACCAAAACGGATTAGATGCCTTTGTCCAACCACATCCTTCTACAGTTACACCAACAATCCTCATGTTCTCCTCCACTGCACCCTGCATCTTCACCCAGGTCTTCCTCCCTTCCCTGCCCGGCAGCTCCATCTCCTGCATCCTTTGTCCGATAAATCCCCTATCTCTCTACAGCACGCGTCTATCCTGTCTCCACCTCTGCCTCCTTAACTTTATCTCCAAAGTGGTCCACCTCAGCTGTCCCAAAATCACATTAAATTATTAATTCAGTCGTGAGCATGTATCTGAGATTAGGAGGGAGGGGGTGCTTGAAAAATAAATCCAATCAAACAACAGGATGCCACCCTGTCTTTTGAGGTTTTCCAACTGAATCTACGACGGGGAGACAGAATGAAGACATTTAAAGACTGAGGAATGAGCAGACTTTCAGGCAGGGCTTGCAGATTTCCCCACTGCTGGTCCCCACAGACCCTCTCCTCTTGACATTCACTTTGCACCGACTGCTATGGATTGGAAATGGATCCCTATGTGCATCATATAGTGGTTAAGTGATCATTAGTGATGATGCTGACAGGAGTTGGACATTATCATCATCATCATCAGTAGCAGCAACAGCAGTAGAGATGCTCGGCTCCAGTTTCCCACTGTCCCAGCAACGCCCATCATCGCTCAACTGCCATATTCCCGTTACATTGACAGTGATAACACACACTTATGTAAACTCCCGTGGTGACTGGAAGCGGTGTCTACCTGTTCCTATACAAGACCCAACAGCCACGGCACAAACAGAGGCGCGAGCGGAGCAAAGTTAGCCGCCGCTCGAGCGTGAAAAAGTTACGCGGCGTCGGCGAGCTCGAAAACCGGCGGTTGAGGCTTCAAAAAGTACCGGAGTGTGTGTTGTTGTCCGGCGGGCTGGAAGAAGGTCTGTGTGCCAACCACAAGTGCACCAGGACGGCGACAGCACAAGGCAGCAGTATGAGCGCTAGCCTCCGCATGGACGGAGCCCTTGACTTCGCTCAGAGCCGGAGCAGCGTTCAGCTTTGGCGGCGCGGAGCTTCTTCGTCAGCCGCTCGACTATGCAGGTCGGAATGAGCTGCTCCGTGTGTGCGCTTCATTTGAGCTCCGCTCGGCCGAGCGGGCTCTCTCTCACCACCGTCGCCACCTCATGTCTGCCTTCGTCGCTAATAGGAGAGCTGGACCAATGGGAGCTCAGGATTTCCGGCGCTATGAACTGTGGGAAATGAGGTTTATAACTGCGTTTATGGACGAACGCCTTATAGATAATAAAACAAGTTGCTCACAAAAGTACCTTCAGAGGTACTTGAATTCTAACATTTTATATGACAGTTATACACACAAATGAACTAGGAATATAGGCCAATAAAATAAATAATATTTATTTCTCTATGTTTATTAATTATGATCGCAACTATAATAATACAAATAGTAATAATTACAACAACAATAATAATAGTAATACTAATATAATTATGATATATATAATAATATAATAATGATTATTATTATTATAGACAATAATAATGATAATGATGATAATAACAACCATACGCCATGTAATTATTATTATTCATGATTATTTCTATATGTCTAACAATTTTTATTTTTTATTGGTTTACTGTTTTATGGTGAAGTAAAACAATAAGGAGCAAAAGAACAAAAACCAGAATTAAAAGAAAAAAAAAGAAGTGGAAAAACATGAAAAAACACAAGATGGAAATATTATTTATAGATATTGTAGTACATTTTCATACCCACATGGATTCCTTTAGACTCCACTGCTACTATCACAGTGGTTTGGGCCTCACTACTGAGACAAACAACTGTCACGCACTGGTGGCAATGCATCTCATTTGTATTGATTTTAATGAAGTTCCAGTAAATGTTATTGTAAAGACTTTACTGCGGCTGTAAAGAAAGAACAATAAACATAATGGAGAACAGCAGCATGGCCCTGCATCACCTATACGTCAATAAAATGAAAATAAATCATTTTTAAACTTCTGCTGGAGTCTGTTGATAAATAATCCGTCAGGGATTATTAGATTATACCCCGGTTTTGTGTACAGTTTGGACGATCGCTGCTGACTTCACTGTATGGCTGATCTGTGGTGGTAGATAAGACTTCAGCATAATTACTTTTCTCTGTATAACTGAACATTATTCTCCTGCACTCGTAATCTTAGTACTTACATGAATTTATATGTACATATATTTTTAATTAATCTTCTCAGAGTATTGATTTAAAGCACTATATTCTCCAAACCTTATCTGGTCTCCTCCTCCTCTTCCCCTAATCTTCCTCTGTTCAACTCTTGTGTGCTCAGCTCTTACTATTGAACTTTCCATCAAACCTTATTCATGTTTTTCTCACTCTCTAAACCTCTGTATTATAAATGGACCACAGTTTCTCTTTGACTCTGAACTGTCTTAAGCACTTCACATTTTCCATTCATCTCTCAGCGCATCTATATAGACTTTCAGTTTTCACCTGAGAAAAAAAAACTGCCAACCTGTACAACTGAATATATCAGCTGAAGTACCCATGAATCCAGTTCTTTCTTTTTAAGTCTTCCATACACGGTAAGACCAACAGTTGTGAGGCTCAAGGCGAGATATCGCCAGGGCACCTGTCCCAACAGTGCCCCCTAGTGGCCAGGGCCTCAAGCAACTGCCTGGTTTGCCTGTCCTCAAGCACCACAGTGCTCTCAAAATGTGGGCAAATATTTAGACTCTGCACAATGGGTGGTGGTGTCACATGCACCAGGTCAGGAGGAGAGTCAATGAGAATTTGTGTGTTCTTAGATAAATGGCATATAAAAGAAAATGAATAAAGGCCTTAAAGACTTTTCTACACTATGTAGGATAAGGCAGAATGAATATTGTTATATAAATTAATAGTATAATTTGGACAGGTTTGGCAGGCCGAATTAAAAAGCCAAAAGGGCCACATCCGGCCCCCAAACCTTAGTTTGTTCAGGTCTGTTTTAAGATAAAGCCAAAGCCAGCAACATTTTGCTTGGAGCATCAGGGGACCCTAGACCCGCCCCTGATCTGGTGGTAATCTGGCATCAGGTGGACTCGAACCTCAAATCCTCCAGAACCAAGTCCAGTTCCTGAACCTCTAATCCAGGGAAAACCCTGCTCTAATCCACTACTGCCCCAAGAATACAGTTACTAACATGTTACTGAATGGTAAATTCAAGGAATTTGAAAAGTTGAACATTTTGGCGGCCATGCGGTTGAGGCACTGTACTTGGGTCAGCAAGGCTTCGGGTTCAAATCCACCAGCTGCCAGGTTGCCACCGAGGGGCGCCGATCATAGCACCGTCCTGACCCACGTAACCTCCAGTGGACTCACCACCCACAGGAAAGGCGGATAATGCATATGTTTTCCAAAAAACCTAGATATATCGGGTAAAATACATAGAATACAGCCCTTACTGGCCTGCCTGCAGTCCAGACCTGTTATTATATATGTCATCAAGATAAAACAGCTACTGTGGAGCACATGCCAGTGTTTTTTTTTAGTGCCGGTCCCAAGCCCAGATTAATGGTGAGTGTTGCGCATCTGGCATAAAAATTTTGGCCAAAACAAATATGCGGGTAAGCAAAACCATGACCATAAGGAATTGGTCAGGGCCGGGGTTAACGACGACCACCACCAGGGTACTGTTGGAAATGGACTACTGTTGGTCGAAGACAAAGAAAAATAAGGGAGGACATGGAGGTAGTTGGAGTCAGGGCAGAAGAGAAAGAAAATGATGATTTGCTGTAGCAATCCACGAAAAAAGCTGAAAGTAGAAGAAGGAGAAGAAGATCAGGAAAAAGAGAAAACTCATGCAACAGCAACTGGTCTTTTTATAGATATGTTTACTTGCCAAATGAACATTAGAGCTCTCTTAATTTTGTCCACAACTTATTGCTTACACTTCTTTTTATGTTTATTGCCGCAGTAAAGCTTTAGCGACTGGTCATATACTGCAAATATAATTAACATTCTGTGCCCTGTAAAACTATCGATTTTTACTCCAATTAAATGTTCTGTAAGCTACATTGCTCTCTGGCATTTCACCGACTAAAGTTAAATAGAAAGTTATGAAAACAAACATGCTTTTATTATAATTATAATTTGAAAAGAGTCCTTGCCTGTAAATCACGGTCCCTATCATCAATGAGCGTACTCCAATCAATAACTAATTAAAAAACCCGTAGATGAATAATCAGAACCGCAGCTGCATGAAAACTAAAACATCCCTCTTCTGTAATTCCTCTTGACTTTAATTAAAACCAGCTCCTTTGGGTTTGGTCTTATCATCGTTGTTCATCACCATCGTCTGGAATCTGAGGATCTGAAGTTGACTTCACTGTATGGAAGCGAATCATCAAATCGATTGATTTTTTTTGCAGAAAAGATGTCCAGAAAAAAAACACCATCTCAGTAGACTGATTGCATTCAGGTGATGCATGCATGGAGGTATGACTGATCATCCCAGTGCTGCTTTCAGGGCCCGATACTGAATCAGTAACAGAGATGTTACTCATGGGACCTGCAGACTCAGCAAACATTTGGCCTTTTCCTCCCTCTCTCCCTTCCCTCCCGCAACCGACTGAGCATAAACTGACTTATGATCATGCAGAAGAGAGAAAGGAGAAAAAGAATCAGGAGCAGTGCAGATGGCCTGTGGTTCAGCTCAGCCACAGGGGGTCTCCATCACACATCAGAATGTCATGTTCCTCACGTTTGGCAGCAGCCTTGTGTGCTGTGCTGCCGGGGAACAGAGAGGAACTCTGTGAAAATGTCATGTTCAGACACAGAAACAGAAACAGAGAAGACACAACACACATCTGGGTTTTCCTTTTTATCCATTTTTTTCTTTAATTAATTTGCTATGTAAATGCTATTATTTCCCAAAAACAATAATACCATTCATGTATACAGCTGCGCATTGTCGACACATCCGGAACCCTGTGCAGAGAAGCACCCAGACGTCAACACAGAGGCAATAATACGTCTCATTTCATAATAGTTCTCTCTGCTATAGGTAGAAATGAATCCATGCAATATTCATCTTTAGCTTTTAATTATTTTCTTGATACAGATTTGGCACCATCCTTAAGGTGAGGTCACTGAGATTGTCCTGAGATCGTCCAGACTCTCAGGTTTTCACTACGGAAACCAGAAGAATAAATGATCCTGATCATAATTTGGCTCCAGTGTTTCTCTTTTTTTCATGTGTGTGTGTCTGTGTGTGAGTGTGTGTTTGCCACAGTCCGGCATCAGTCCACAGTTTGATTCCAAATACTGTACAAAGTCTGTTCAAGTACCAAGAGGATTTTTTTTTTAATTTTTAATTTTACAGAAACAATGATGAAATGCCAGAACGAGTGAAGGGGTCTCATTATGTAAACCGACCCCGGCTATTATTTTCTGTTTTTTTTTAAAAAATACTCAGATAGCAATATTTGCATGGTTTATAAATGTTTTCATACAAGCTCAGTAGCACTACACGTCATGTAGCTTCGAGTGCTATGCAACAAATATTCAATAATACTACTAATGACAATATTAATAACAATAATCGAACAATTCATTGTAAAAATCAGCAAATGCTATTCAACTACTATATAAAGGAAAAGAAAAAGGGTCTCAACAGTGTGCTTTTAGTTCAGGGGGGGAAAAGAAAGTTCTGTGCGTGAGTGTCACAGTATGCTGACCACACCGCTCCCACTGATATTGGCACTGTAACATACTGTACACCCGAAAAGACTGACAGTCCCAGTGGACACACACAGGCGGCTGTCAAAAAAAGGGAAAAAAAAAAAAAAAAAAGAAGCAGGAGAAACATGCAGGCCTCTGGTCTGGTGGTTAATGTCAGAGGCCGTGCCACTCACTCCAGGACAGGCAGAAAGAACCAGGCTCAGGAAACATGCCCCTCAAAAAATGTGGATAAATAAATCAGAAAAAATACCTAAACCAGAGTTTTATTTTTCGTAAAGTTTCTTGGATGTAGGAGTGTTGATGACACGGGAGTCAAACCCAGCTGTAAGATTTAGATGCACGGGAGCAGGCGGAGAACGGGGGGAGCAGAATCCTAAATAATATTTTGACTTGAGGGTTGTTTGCACAGTGATGACCCTGGAGTACTCATCTCACCACTGAAACATTAGCTCCGCACCATTCAACAGGCCCAGAGTCAATTTATTTATTTGCAGCAGAGCCGAGGTGCAGCCACCTGCTCCCGATTATGGGTGAACTGAAATATGGGAGATAAGGTTTGTAAGTCGCTGAAACCAGTCAGCTAATCGTGGCCGACTCTGGGGGCAAATTAAAAGAGAAACTACCAAAGAGGGAGGTGTCAGATTTCAGCGGCACTTTCAGTAATTGGTTCAACAAATCTGTGTTCAAACGCTCCAGATAATAACAACACGGCCGCGACGCTTTTCGCTCAGATAAAGTGAAAAGGAATTAATGTTTGAAAGAAAATAGACACTGGGCAAATTTCCGTCTCCTGAGGCGTGTTAAGAAATAGCACGGAAAAAGAAAAAAGAAAGAAGAGGAAAAGGAAAAAAACATTTCTCATCTCATTAAGCACTGAGCAAGGCTGTTCTCTAATAACAAAGCAATAACAAACCTATTTAACAAGACATGATGCGCTCGCTGGGTTGCCAGTTTGGTTGCTGACTCCCACCAAAACCTTCAGCCACCAGGACAGAGCTGACCAACAACAGAGTGTCCTCCGGGCAAAAACTCAACTCAACGCCTATGGCCAAGAGCTTCAGGTGTGTTGAAGACAGAGAAGCCAGGCAACACCAGGCCTGCACCTGTGCGGCTCCTGGAGGTCATCAGAGGATGGTGCAGAAGAACTTCTTCTCCCGGAAAGGGTTCTCTGAGGCGGGCACGGGCACGATGAGGGGGTCCTCGCGTATGTGGGCATCGCAGTAGGCCATCAAGTCTGAGGCTGCTTTAGACACCTGAGATGATCAGACACAAAGACAAAAACAAACGGGATGTATTGGACTGTATTCACAGGGATAATGTCAGAGTTTTTCCAATGTCGGTCCATGACCACCAGGGGTCCACAGAGGGAGAGAGACATGAAGTATTGGATTAAGGAAAATGTAGTTTGTACAATTTATTGATGTTTTAACACAGACAGACAGTTAGATAGAAAGACAGTTAGATGGATGGATGGATGGATGGATGGATGGATGGATGGATGGATGGAAGGATGGATGGATGGATGGATGGATGGAAGGATGGATGGATGGATGGATGGATGGGTGGGTGGGTGGATAGTTGGTTGGTTGCTTGGTTTGTGGGTAAGTGGGTAGGTGGGTAGTTAGTTAGTTAGTTAGCTAGTTAGCAGCTAGTTAGTTAGTTAGATAGATAGATAGATAGATAGATAGATAGATAGATAGATAGATAGATAGATAGATAGATAGATAGATAGATAGATAGATAGATAGATAGATAGATAGATAGATGGTTGGTTGGATGGATGGATGGATGGATGGATGGATGGATGGATGGGTGGGCGGTCAGGCAGGCAGGCAGGTGGGCAGTTAGTTAGTTACAGACAGACAGACAGACAGACAGACAGAGAGACAGACAGATAGATAGATAGATAGATATGTACTAGATATCATGGGGTTCCTGCTCTGCTCATCATCGGTCCCCAACAGTGCCTGTCTTTATTCCTGTCCCCATTCAATCACAGCGACTAATAAAGTCATTACAGTTTTATTAGCTGAATGCGATGCAGCCTTGCACATCCCACAATCTCCTCACCTTTGGGGGAACAACTCAGCGGGAGCAGCTGGTGACTAAATTTTAATAATTCTCTGGGGACAGATTGTCCCATGTAACTCCACCGTGACTTTGAGTCAGCTGCAGTCATGGCCCATGAAGTGGGACAACACTGCTGAAAATAATTTCGGTTAAAAATACTTTTAAAGACTTTGGTAGTAGTTGGTACGAAATACTTTGTTTTCCGGTCTTCGCAACATAAAGCCTTCTGAAGCCAAATGTTGTATCTGTTTGTCCATTGGGGTTTCGTTACTTGGGAAAAGCTAATGTTGCATGGCATTGTAATTATATTTTGAGCATAGAAATGGAGAGAATGCATTGTCTAACAGTCTCTGTGAATTAGTTTTGTCAAAGATGCTGTTTGATATTTCTTTCCAGCTCACACTCCCTCTAACCCTTATATACAGAAGCTTAAACCTCGTCAGGAAGAACAGAAAACTGTGTGGACGTGTAAAGACAAAGTTGTCAACATTGTCTTCTTTAGTTCACTGACATTTTGATCTGGTAGAAACTGCCTTTGGAGCTCAACCTGCTCCACACTCAAACCCATGAATGTTCCATGGCTCTTTGTCTGTATTCCTGCTTTGTCAGAGCCTGCGGCTTTTCACAGTGAAGCCCAGAAGACCAGCGGGATGAAAAGACAGGCCGTCAGGATGACTGACCGCTGTAAAGGCTGGATCTGGGGCAGCTCAGGGGGTGGAGGTGGGAGGATCAGGACCACTTCCTACACTGGACTATACCTTTGTATTGGAATTCCCAAGGTCAGTCAGACGTCAGACTCTATAAATACAGTCTTCAGTTTTGCACACGGACACTGTATGGGAGATGGAAAGGAAGGGGAGGTGGCAGATGATGAGGAGCAGCTGCGTCAGAGGGTCAGCGGGGTCCCGGAGATGCATGTGTGGGACAAAGCCATCTGATGTCCTGCCCGCTGCTCCACCTCTAACAACAGCTGCTGTCATCACAAATCACAATGCAGGAAATCCAACAAGATCTCTGACATATTCAGAACAGTGAAGACTCCTGGTCCCATACAGTGATCACATGAAAATTCTACGGAGACGGACAGAAGATCAAACCAGTGATCTTCACAGTGTGAGGTAAAAACAAAAACTCTATGGTTCACGGTGAACGTTCAGTCCTTTTTCAATGTCCTTTTTTGAAATAGTGTTCTCTAAGGTGAAGGAAAAGGTTTATGTTATGGATTAGAGACACTAGGAATAGGCAGAAGACAGGAGGCAGTGAAATATGCTGAGATTCTCTGTAGGAGAGACAAGAATGGACAGGATCAGGAATGAGGGGATTAGAGGGACAACACAAACAGGAAGGTTTGGAGAAAAAGCTAGAGAAGACAGATTGAGATGGTTTGGACATGTTCAGAGGAGGGACAGTGGATACATTGGTAGATGAATGATCCTAGAGATGGATGTGTATAAGAGACAGTGAGGGAGGACATGGAGGTAGTTGGAGTTTGAATAAAGTGGGAGATGGAAAACGTTAAGAAGAAGATCATAACTTACGGCTGATTTGTCCAGTAGGGGTAATGTAATGTAATGTAATGTAATGTAATGTCATTTTGAGACAGTAATGCACACACAGAGGTTTCTTAGTCTAATGGCCTCTTCAAATAGTCAGATAAGACAATATGGACAATGACCCGGGAATAATTATGACCACATCACTATATTATTACAATATAACATTATAATTCATATTTTTAAAGCCTATTGTCTCAGTAGTTTTCAGTGCAGTCTAAGAATATTGTTAGGGTTTGGACGCACACTCTCATTAAAAGCCTTTTCTTCATTTTCATGACTATTTATATTGTAGATTCTCCCTGAAGGCTTAACAAAAAAGTACAAAAAAAAAACTCTTTTAATAGTTTTATCTTTTAGATTCCTTAAAGTAGCCCCTCTTTGACTTCTCACAGTGCTGCAAATGATGAGCCCATCTCAGGTGGCTACTTCTTCGAGATCATGAAGATCATGAATACTAAAATAGTGAGAACAAAGTCTGGCTACTTTGTAGAAACTAGAATATTTTCTGACATGTTTGCGGTTATTTTCATCCTTTATTGCTAAGACGACAATTCCACATGTGTTCATTCATAGTTTGACGCCTTCAGTAAAAACGACAATGTAAATAATGTCATGAAAATAAAGAAAAACGCATTGAATGAGGTTTGTCCAAACTTATGACCTATATATGCAAGTAATATACTGAATAGAAATATATTACTATCTATTCTGAATGATCATACGAATAATAATACTTTATTAATACTTGAATGTCTTTATATAATAATTACTATTATATAATATTATGTTTATTATATATACTTATAAGTATAATAATGATAATTATAACTTATTGATATAAGATATGATATATGTAATATCAATAGGATTGACATTGTCTGGGTTTTTCCAGTGTTTTTTCCAGTGTTATATATATATATTGTATATGATGTATACATTGTAATATAACCATATTTTTTTAATTATTATTATTTATACATTAATTGATCAAAATCACTATCACCAAAATTGGACATTGGCAAAAGTCTATATAGGATATATCTTAATGATATTATAATGATAATCAACATTCCTTGACATCAGGCCTTAACAGGTGCTAATGATGAGCATTAACAAAAACTTCACTTTTGTATCTGATTATATTATAGGGGAAATACATAAATGTATGTAATATATACATATAATATATGTACTATATATGTAAAAAAAATTCCACACTAATAATTCCATTATTTACTTATAACACCTTTAATAATTGAAGAAGTAATTTAAAAACTAAATACTGAACCTCAAAATTACTTGGCTCCAGTAATGTGTCCCTGGAAAGACCAAGGTGACTCTGCAGCCATGATATTTACTGGGAAATGTCTCTATAAGTGGAGCTACACAAAAAAAACATGCAAAAACTTTTGACACATGAACTAAAAAAGCATCACTCTCTTTGTGATCAGTCTGGGAAAGAGATCATGAATTCTGAATGTCTTCAAACATCTTAAGTAACATTCATTTATCTTTATCTATTATCAGGTCTCTGGTGCAACAGTCTCCACGACTGCCACCCAAATCACACTGCTCCACACTGTGAGCCTCCCTGTGTGTGTTGAGCCCACTGGAAGTGACGTGGGTCAGGATGATGTAATAATCAGAGCACCTCAGGGGCAACCTGGCAGCTGGTGGACTTGAACCTGAAGACTTGTGGACCCAAGTCTGCTTCCTTAACCACTCTGCCTACAATGTACTGTAACAAGAAAGCTCTAAAGTGAGTGTAGCAGAAACGGTGAGACAGAGGTTTGTCCTCAGGATGGATTTAAAGTGCATCACTGCCTCCTCTGACCTCATTATATTTTTGGCTGCATGTAAATTAGAGATCAACTTTAGCTGCTGATCGTCCAACCGTGTCTTTTTGTACTAAATCTGATGATTTAGTCCCTTCTGTCCTCACCTATTTCTGGGATTTACCTGGAGTCTTTGCAGATGACTCACTCCTGGAGACACAACTATGATCTGCACCATTTATTATACAATAAAAAAGGGACAAAATCATTGCTGTCCAACATTGTCACCAAGTGGAACAAATGTCTGTGATTTCCTCTCCTTTTAAAAAATTCCCAGGCTGCTAATTAAAGCTGATCATTTAGGAATTTCAGGAAAAAAGATTCCCTCGTCTGGAAACTGTACTTAATCTGATAATAGAAACAACACTGGCTGAAGATAAAAAGCTGGAAATGAACTGTTCTCTTTATGGTGTTAATGTGAGCAATAATGAACGGAACTGTATAAACAAACAGCAATTATTAAAAAGTTTCTCAAACTGCAATAAAAAATAAAACTCCAGAACTATGTAAATCAGCCTCATGCTTCAAAAATCTTTTTATGACACAAAAAATGACACTAATGAAGTTTTACTGATCCATTAAATCCTATTTTTAAACAAATGAATAAACTAATGTGGGGTCGGGAGTGGTGCAGTGGTTTGTGCTGGTGCCTTACACTGTAACCTCTGCTCCAGTTTGCCTGGAATTTTTTACTGATGCTTGGATTGAAGCTTAATAATCACTCATCTGGGAGGGATGTGTGTTGAGACAGGAGTCTCCATGGATGATGATGTTTGCACATGACATTGTGAACAGCAGCAGGAAGAGAACCTAGAGAGGTGGAGGTTTTCACTAGAGAGAAGTGGAATGGAGGTCAGTTCTACTAAGACAGAGTACATGTGTGTGAATGAAAGGGAGAACAGTGGAATGATGAGGTTACAAGGAGCAGAGGTGGAGAAGGTGGAGGAGTTTGGATAGTGAGGATCAACTGTTCAGAGCAGTGGAGACTGTGGAAGAGAGGAGAAGAATAGAGGACAGACAGGATGGAACAACTGGAGAAAAGAGTCAGGAGTCATCTGTGATAGAAGAAAGTCAGCTAAGGTGAAGGGACAGGTTTACAGGACAGTTGTGAGACCAGCCATGATGGATAGATTAGAGACACTAAGGATAGGTAGAAGACAGAGGTGGAGGTGGAGGAGTTAAAGATGCTGAGATTCTCTTTAGGAGAGACAAGGATGGACAGGATCAGGAATGAGGTGATTAGAGGGACAACACAG
>JAFBJS010000178.1:241817-267478 GCA_016785265.1 Paraplagusia blochii
CATCTATAGATTTCTTCAGTTCTGGGTATTGCTTTTTAAGTATTAGTAGTAGTACTAACTGTGAAAGCGGGGCCCCAGGATGCTTCTGGGGTACCTTCGGGGTATTAAAAGGAAGGTGTCAGGAAAGTTACCACAGGGATAACAAGCCTTCATAGTGGAGAAGAAGAATTCACAATGATTGGTTGTGGAATGGTCCAAGCGTTGGACCGTTCACCAACCGGTAGGGAATGGGAGCTGTCTCTTATACACATCTAGATGTGTATAAGAGACAGCCTCCACCTCTCCACCTAGGTTCTCTTCCAGCTGTAGACACCATTACCATACAGTTACCAAACACAGCGTAAACAGTGATCCTGCACTTATCTTAAAAGCTGAAAAAAAACCCCACACAGGATGAGATAAACACCACAAAGTAGATGGTTATGGTATCATTTCCATACAAAACTCAGAAGAAAATGCTCAATTAGCCAATAGTACACTAAGTATGCATTGTTACACAGCAGTATGTTATGTACAATCTCTTCTAGGGAAACAATGCTACCAGTGATTGTCCGCAAATGCACTTACATCAATAACAAAACAAAAATCTACATTGTTAAAGGCCAACATTCTCATGCGTAGAATGAAAACCTCATAAAATTGGATTAAAAATGTGAACTGGTAACAGAAGCTTTAAGAAACATGGATTTTTATACTGGAAACACAGTCATTTACTGACCGTGAACCCATAAACTGCACATCTTATTACATCTACATGAGTGTGTACCATACATTCACACCACACAAAGAACAACAGCCTTGTTTCCAGCACAGTGTGAATTTGTACAACATGTGTTGGTCCTACGCTACACTGCTAGATCACAAAAACACAAGAACAAAAATAAAAATAATGCAAAATAACAAGACGAGCAAAATGACAACATTGACTCTAATAGATTTTATGACTTGACAATCCACACAATCTCCTATCTACCCATCCATCCATCCATCTATCATGGTCTACCACTGTTTCCAGAGAACCACTCCACACATTACACTGACGTTAACTGGTTCACCACACTGTCAGCTGGTAGTGTGCGTTAACATGACAAATGAACAACTGATCGCTGCAGACTATTAGTTTAAGTGTCTCTTAAGTGTTTTTCTGATGTCACGACTCTAACATGTTGTCAATCATGACAAACCATCCAGGTTAGACCAACATTCTATTGTTTGTAGGGTTTTTGTCCAAATGAAAAGATCCAAAAACAACCATTCATTCATTCATTCATTCATTTTCATCCGCCTATCTGGGTAGCAGGGACAGCAGTCTCCATGACTGCCACCTAAATCACACTGCCTCCATACTGTGAGACTTCCTGTATGAGCCCACTGGAAGTGATGTGGGTTGGGACGGTGCTTTGCTCAGAGCACCGAAGTGGTAACCTGGAGTACCGCCTCATTCCACCAGAGGTTGTGGTACCTCTGTTGGAGACAGAAAATGTCTCAGTTGTAACAGTGTGAACCATGGGCCTGGCCAACAGAGACATCAGTCATCAGTAGTCCTCCCGTCTTCCTCTTCCTACCCATTAGACAACATTAGAATTCATGTAGTTCCACTGGGAATTGAACCCCAGACCTACGCTAACCTTTATACTGTAGAACCTCTTGAGAACCAATTTATATAATAATTACATATTTTTTAAAAAAAGAGAATACAAAGACATTGAGCGCCAACATTGACCGCCCTAACATTCTATGGACAACTGTCAATGTCCCAATGTCCAGCGACGTCATTGGTGGAATGATCTCGATGACCAGGGGAATTTATTAAGAAGTAATTCACCAAAGACTGTACCATGTCATTCAGTCATTCATTCGTCTTCATCCTCTTACATGTTAACGGGTCTCTGGGGCAGCAGTTTCCACTACTCACACCCAAATCACAGTGCACCGTACAGTGAGCCTTCCATGGGTGTGGAGCCCACTGGCAGTTAAGTGGGTCTGGAAGGTGCTACGGTCAGAGCGCCTCAGTGGCAACCTGGCAGCTGATGGATTCCAGCCTGAAGCCTTGTGGGCCCACCAGGCCACCACTGCTGTCTGCCAGGCTAAATTAGCCTCAACAGACGCAAAATAGCATCAGTGCTGGATAAGATAGGTTGTAGTTAGACGAGGGATTGGGCATAAGAGGGTCTGACTATGCAGTATAATTTTATTTAGTACACATCTTTATATTTCTTCAGTTCTGGGTATTGCTTTTTAAGTATTAGTAGTAGTACTAACTGTGAAAGCGGGGCCCCAGGATGCTTCTGACCTTCGGGGTATTAAGAAGGAAGATGTCAGGAAAGTTACCACAGGGATAACTAGTGGTGACCAAGCCTTCATAGTGGAGAAGAAGAATTCACAATGATTGCTTGTGGAATGGTCCAAGCGTTGGACCGTTCACCAACCGGTAGGGAATGGGAGTTGGGATTAGACCGCTGTGAGACAGATTTGTTTTACCCAAAAGATGTCCAAAAGATTAAGCACTGGACTTCTACTTAGAGGTGAAAGAGGTTTCATGTCATGTCCTTGGTCTGCAACTACAGGATTCAGTTCCTGGGCAATGTTCAATTCTGGTTAAGGGGGTTGGGATCTTCCATTGGCTCAGTACCTGTTAGAAGGTACTGAGCCATTGCACCCTACATAGGGTGCACCCATCCATTGCACCCTACATAGGGTGCGGTAGGGTGCAATGGATAATTAGGTAATCTTGGGACTAGGGTGGGACCTCAAGGTAGTATTATGTATAGCAGACAACTGTCCTTTGTCCAGTGGAGAAGGGAGTGGTCATGAGGAGTACAACTACCAGTGTTGCTTCTGTTACCTCTTGAGGGAAGGCGTTAAGGAACCAAACTTGGGTCTGGAGAATTCCAGGTTTTAATCCACAAGCTGCCAGTTACCTAATGAGGAGCTCTCAGCATGGCGCCCACTTCTCCTGCCCACTGTTCCCTTTGGTGATGGGTTCAATGCAAAGGGCACTTTTCGCGTGTTCCTTACATCAGTGCTTCTCAATTATTTTCTGATACGCCCCCCCCCAGCAAGAATAAACCAATTTGCACCCCCACCCACCACCCACTCTCCGCCACAACTATAAATAATAGCATTTGTCTGTGAAATAGTTAACATACATAACATCGTATCCTTGTTAACGTAAAGAAAACAAAAAGAAAGAGATATAGTCCAACTAACAAGGATGTGCAATTACACTTTATTGTAGTACGGCGGAAAAAAAACGCATGTTCCCCAGGGTCACACACGCCCCCCTCAGCATCGCATCGTACCCGCCCAGGGGGGCCCGCCCCACTATTTGAGAAGCACTGCCATCAACCAAAGACTGATGAAGTGCCTCAGTTGAGGAATGAAACATCTTTTAACTCATTCTTTAAGAAGAAGTCCAATTGCTAACCAGTAAACCTTTTGGATATCATGACCAGGATCAATGAGAATCTTCCCAGACGTCATGTATCGTTATGATAGTAATCCTGCTGAGTATTTAAAAGTACATAAGTTAGCATTCAACAACTGGGTATTTGTATTTGTACGGTGCCCAACAGATGCCATTGATGTACGGAGGAAAAAAAAAACTTTCCTAAGGGCTAGCAATGAGGAAGGGGGGCGGGTTGTTTGACGGGCCCCCATTTGGCCCACGGCCGGAAACAGGCTATGTCCGCCACTGTCGGCGCTGAGAAGCTTCAGGATCGTTTTTCAACCTTGGTTTAGTGAAACAGTGATGACATGAAATGGAAAAACGATCCAGATGTTCAGTCCAACAAGACACCGAGGACGAATTCATCCTAATCTAATCCCAATCCCACGCTTCACCTGAAGACAATCTGTGGATTCCACCAGCTCTACAGCAGGGCCTCCTTCTCCATCAGCCATGCAGATGGAGGTTGAGGCTTGGACAGATGTTGATTCCTAACACAACCAACACCATCTTCACCATCACCATCATCATGGCGATGAGGGTGATGATGATGATGATCAAACGTGGGCGACTCTCGTGTCTGACAACATGAAATTGTGCATCCATGCGCTGCGGCCCAGAAAACACAACCACACACACACACACCCTCACACACACACACACACATGCAGAGACATGATGGAGGGAAAACACTGAGAAAACCAGGATTTTTCATGAAGGAATCGAACACACCGAGCCGCGGACGCCGCGGACCGATGATGAGACGCGGTGCAGCTGCAGACTTACCTGATCTGTGCCAATGGATTTCCAATTTGGAGAATTCCTGCTTGACTCCACCCAACACACACACGCATACACGCGCATACACACACTCTCACACACACGGATGGAGGGAGGGAAGGAGCGGAGCTCGGAGGTTCTGTCAGAAATGAAACAACAGCAGGAAATCCCAGCCCGGGTTTGGGTGTTTTTCTTCAATATGGACCGGAGCCGCAGACGCCGTGGATCCTGACGTGGAGCTCTCCGCCTCTGTGTCGCTCAGCTCTGTGCGTCGTCGTGCGTAATCAGCGTAGGAAGATGAGATCCAAGCAGCGAGGACTTCACCCAGCAGCAGCAGCAGCAGGGATGGAGCAGGAGATGTGACGCCTACAACAGGGGGGGAACCTCAGTGTGATGACCAGGCTCTGGATGAGGAATGGGGAGGGAGAAGATGAGGGGAGCAGGGCTGAGGGTGTCCGTGAACGTACCACAACCGCCTGTTAGTCTAATTAGACCCCCACCCTCCCAGTTCTTCTAATTTCCTATTATACCGTGCAGCAGGCAGCAGCAGCTGAGCAGGATTTCCCCCCTTTTTTATTTTTACATCAGCTTTGACATCATCGTGTCCCCCTCCCCCAGAGCACACTGGGTCTCATCCTCACCATCACTGCTGTGAGGAGACGTTCACGTCCACAGATTCTCCTCCAGTGTTCTTTTTTTTGATGAGGATGGTTCATCTTCTAATGTCATTGCCTGAGTATCTCCAAAGCTCCTTCCCATTTTTATATAAGAAAAACAATATTTACCACCAACAAAACAAAACCTGGTTCTGTATCTCCAATAAAAAAGGATTTCAACACCGTCACACTGACAGAACCACTGTCTACGGTTCTTCAGGTGTTGTTTTGCTGTATTTTATTACAAAATATCACAAAATTGGCACAGGTTGTGTTCAGTAAACCTAAGTTGCTGAATCTAAATAAGCTTCTCCGCCTAATAAATAGAGAAAAATGGTTTTAAAGGCATAATTGTTGTAGAGGAGGTTATAAATTACAACATAACATTTTTGAAAGAAATGAAATGTGTTTTCTTAACACACAAATTGTACGTAATAAAGGTCTGTTTTACTGTTTTTTATTTATAATTGTTGTATTTGAACATTAACTGCAGTGCCTTGACACGTAGAGTATGTTGCAGTGGCTTAGTAACGATATTTTGAGTGCTTTGATAGGTAAAGGAAGAAGTCTGTATATTTTTTCAGTGCTGTCTGGACTAAGTTAAAGCGAGAATAAATCTATCAACTTTCTTGACAGCACTCGGAGAATAATACATGTTCTAGCAGCATTCATTATTAACTTTTATAAAATATATATATATATATATATAATTACACTGACTCTGTTTAGTAAACTTAAATGTATAGAATGTTGAAGTAGTAAACATTTGGCTTTGCATATATGATGTCAAATTATTCCAGGGTGATGTTTTCTTACTATCGGAATTATATATAATTATATATAATATATAAGATAGAAATGTCTGTTTTTGTCTTTTACTTATATATTGCTGTTGAATTGAAAGACATGGACTTCAGTGTCTCCACCATAAGCTGCCTTGGATAAAATTGTCTGCTAAATGCTGACAAAAATGTATGCACATTTATTTCACAAAGTATTTATATTAAAGTAATTTTAAAGTAATTAAAAAGGGACAACAAATGTAGTAATATTTCTTCAAATATTTATATATTTATAATATACACATCACTTGGTTTGTCCATACATACACAAGCACACTCACACACATATACTGAATATATACATATATTAATAGAATATATTAATATATATATATCATATATACACACACAGGTACAAACCAACACAGTATGACCTTTCCATAGAGACCAAACCACAGAACCTGCACACACACAGGTCTGATCAGCAACACCACTTATGGACCTTCATTAATGCATAGCTCAAGTTAACAAAAATATTTCTCTTCCATCGCCAGTTATTACAT
The DNA here is from genome assembly GCA_016785265.1 of Paraplagusia blochii. Lineage (NCBI taxonomy): Eukaryota > Metazoa > Chordata > Actinopteri > Pleuronectiformes > Cynoglossidae > Paraplagusia > Paraplagusia blochii. Next base: position 248,047 of record JAFBJS010000178.1, read on the forward strand.
CTGCCTTTCAGGATATTTGACATCTTCTCAGAACAACTAGCACACGCATACACACACCATCACACACACACACACACACACACAGGTGTTTTAAGTGAAACAGGAATTTTGGTTGTCATAGAAAAACTCGTAAAATCTCAGAGCAGGAAAAGGTATGTACACATGCAAACAGGAAACACGGTAAACATTCGCAGTAACCTCAGGCGTTCAACGGGCCCGAATGAGGACGAAGAGACAGACGACGAGCAGGGACAGCGAAGAGAAGAAGAACACAAAAGGAATGACACGCTCAGAAATATTCCCTTTCATGAAAAGAATTGAAATGCGCAAGGTGAGGAATGTACGACAGGAGCGAAGGCAACAGAAGTGGAGCCGCAGCTGCTGGAAGGAAACCACAGGTTTCTAACACGTTGACCTATTGCATGTCCACGCCTGATATTGCTGTTGTGAACTAGAGTTATTAGTGGAATTAAAGGAAAGAACGCTCAAGATTAAGTAGTACAGTAGTATGGAATTCAATTATAGCTTCTATATGTATAGAAAAAAAAAATTAAGACTAGACCTGGAGTTTTCTTCAATTCCTTGTTCCTTTTAATACCTGGTACCACTAAATGTACATTTGTTTGGACACATATATAATGAAAACAACAAAATAAAGAGTTCTTCAGAGATGATCAGAGCTGATATTCAGCCGTTTTCCATGGTAACCAAATTGAAATTAGTGTTTTTAGGCAGTACATGTTTTCACGTTGATTGTGTTCTTCAGTTAAAGTCATTGAACGTGGTACCTGGCGTTAAAATGATCAAGAATTTGATGAAAACAATTGTAGTCTGACGAGATAATCCTTAATAGGAATGTGAAGCAGTGGTACATAAGAAAGGAGAAGGACGTTCAGTCGACAGGGTCCTTCTCCGATTTACCACAGTTTACTTGCTGCTCTGAACCTCAACCATCAGAGAAATCACGCTCTCCACCGAACCTGTGCATTGACTTAAGACTAAAGGAACAGGACTTGGTCTAGAGCCGGCGTTTGTGAGAGGAACCTGTGTAAAATTGGTGTAACGCCAAGGTCAGACTGGAGGAGACTTTTCATTAATGCTGCACAGGTACAAGGGCTCAGTGAGGATGATGTTAGTCACAGGCTTATCTTCTCTGCATCTCTTCCAGCTCCAGGAAGCTGATGCTGATTATGTCAGCGCCGCTGGATGACGCAGGGAGGGGTTGTAGTACATTAGACCAGCTGTGAAACAAAACAAAACTAGAATAAAAAAAAATATTAATAAGTCATGTAACCAAACAGAGGCCAGGTCAGACTCACATCAACATGCAGAAGTCAGCAGAAGAGTCAGCTCATATTTAAGGAATCATTCCGGCTGAAAAATAAAGAATCTCTAGTGATGCATGATGGTCTCCCCACTCCAGGGTGGGTTGTCCTACAGCGACAGACATGAAGACCTGTTCCTTCCTCTGTTCTGAACAGACTCGCTGTGGAGGTGCGGGCTATTTAAGGGCCACGGCAGCTGGATTTAGTCAGATCGTAGCAGCAAAAACAAAAGAAAACAAACGAAACAAATCTCCAAACAGGACAAAAAACGTCAAACACCGAAGGCAGGGAATCACAGGAGAATCTCAGCACACAGAAGATTCCGCAGAAAACAAGACGATGTAAGACAAAATGCATTATTGTGCAAAGTGTCTGTCGCAGCCTCGACCGAAATGATTCATCTGTCCCTCCCCCTGCGAGTCTATAAATATATATTTATATACATATAATACTATTTAATATTAATCATCTCTGGATGCTGGGAGTAGTGTTTGCTCAGCTGGCGATGGCTTTACTTAAAAGTCAAGGAGGGTTCAGGGAGGTCGAGGCCATGCTGACAAGTGCTCCCCTGAGAGGGAACAAAGAGCAGGAGGAGAAGAAGGAGGAGAAGAAGGAGGAGGAGGAGAGCGGAGCTCCTCCTGCTGACAGTCCCAAACGTCAGACACCACTCCGTCAGCCTGCAGCGTAGCTGCTGAGGAAGGAGTAGAACATGGGAAGCTTCATTCGCTGCTGGTCCCGTCGACACCAGGCCATCACCGTGCCCTCGCTGTTGGCCGTGTAGAGGTGGTGTCCGTCACACGAGTACGTCAGGCTGAAGGACAGAGAAGGACAGACAAGATGAAAGACAGAACGACAGATAGTGGAGGTAAGGAGAGGTGGAATGACTGAACGATAGAGGTAGAATGGAACGAGAGATAGAACAAAAGAAAGACAGAATGATAGCTGGACAGACAGATGAACGGACAGACAGATGGTAGAATGGATGGATAGATAGATAGACAGACAGACAGACAGACAGGCAGGCAGGCAGGCAGACAGACAGACAGATATACAGACGGACAGACAGACAGACAAATAGGATGGATGGATGATATGGACAGACAGACAGATAGATAGAGGGATAGACAGAGATAGAGACAGACAGACAGATACAAAGATAGATATATATAGAGACAGACCGACAGACAGATGGATAGATGTATATAGACAGACAGACAGATATAGGGATAGACAGATAGACAGAAAAACAGCCAGACAGACAAACAGACAGATAGATACACAGATATACAGACAGACAGACAAATGGATAAACAGACAGACAGATGGACAGACAGACAGATGGATAGATAGACAGAAAGACAGTTAGACAGCAAGATAGATAGACAGACAGACAGACAGCTGGATAGACAACACATAGACGGATAGACAGATTCATAAAGACAGACAGAAAGATTTATATATATACAGAGGGACAGACAGACAGATAACTACATACCTGATGATGGGTTTACTTGACTTAGGAAAAGTAATCTCTCGAACTGGTTTTAAGTCCCAGGTGCTCCACAACCTGATTGTGAAACAACAGAGAAGAAGTGACTTTTAATTCCCAGAAGGCAAAGGTTCCCAGGAAAAAAAGGTGAATATGAACCCTGTCCTGGTTACTATTCATCTGCCACCCGGAGACCACACTCAGATCTCCTCAGTGGCAACTTGGCAGCGTCGCACTCAAACCCTAACCCTCCCAGTCCCTGCTTCCTTTACCACCAAACCTCCGGTCTCCAAACACAAATGGATCTCATCGGTCCATCAGTCTTAATCCCAGTTTTCTAACTGGATCAGAACCTTCTGGCCCAGTGTGTTTTATTCTCCAGCTGTGACTTCATTGTTAATCAAGTAGAACTTCATTGATCTGAACGTGTGAAAATCAAGGCCAGACTTGAGCTCATGTCAACAGAACCGTTGTGACTGTTGCCCTGAGCTCAGTCAGGATCTCTGAGGCATCATGGGTAGACGTTGACACCAACAGGTGTTGTGTTAGTGAGTGCTTATCCTCCTAATCTCTAAACATTATCACCTGACAACACCGTTCTCCAGGCCTCCAGCTATGACATTGACGGACACTCCCTCAGGCTGGTTGGAAAAGGCCACAGAGCAGATGATCTCCCTGCAGTGAACGTGACCAATCAGGTCTCCGTTCACCGTCCACAGACGCAGGTCGCTGCCGCCACCAACTGAATACAAAGACACAGCAAGTTAACACGTTGTCGTGTGGACATTAGCGGGACAGTGCTGGCGGTCTTCACCTGAGTCACAGACTGTGGCGATGTCTCCCGTGGTTTCACTGGCCGAAACAGCCGTGACTGGACTTTTGTGTCCCGTCAGGCTTTGGACGTAACACAGCCTGGAGAAACAGGAGAGCAGCTCAGAGAGGCGGCACACGTGACCCACACGTGGTCTGAGGGACTGAACAGACGCACTGACCTGTTGAGGTCCCAGAGGATACAGGTGCCATCTTGGCTCACGCTGATCAGGACGCTGTAGGGTTTACAGACAAACAGGCTGGTGACCTCTCCGGTGTGACCGTACAGGTGGACCTGAGATTCCACTTCCATCTCTGACGGCTGTGGAGAGACGGACGACATTGAAACCTACATGTTCTGAATACAAAACATTTACAGACACCGGGGACATTATCAGAATTCTTATACTTCTGAACCAGTGATTTTTCATGACCTTTAACTGAATGTCCTTGATCAATATCAATATTTTAAGGTTAGGTATTATATTAAGGTATATTAGGTAAATAGGTGGGTAGGTAAATAGGTAGATGGATAGATTGCTAGCTAGCCCGATAGATAGATAGATTGCTAGCTAGCTCGATAGCCTGATAGATCGATAGACAGACAGACAGGTAGGTGTCTAGGTAGGTGGGTGGGTACGTATGGAGATAGATAAATAGGTAGGTAGAGAGATTTAGTCAAAATTCCAACCTGTTAGTATAAATATAAATAAAAACCTAATTTCTTGTTGCCTAATCAAACTTTTTAACCTCTGTTTTTACTCAAACAAACTCCTCAATTCACCTAAAATATGTAACCTTTACTATTGGTGCTTTTGGCCAGAGGCAATGTCCGCTGTGGAACTCCAGGCAAAGTTCAATCCCTTAAAATGGCAGGTGGTGTCCTCCGGTGGGAACACCACCTGCAGGGTTATTTATTTACAGAGGTCTAGTGAGGTGCAGATAAATTTGGGTTGTGATCATGGAGACTGTCACGATGAGTGGACAAAGTGACTGACGATGGATTGATGGATGGGTGTAATGTTTACTACTACTACTACTAACCAGGACGTAACACTTCATCCTTAACCTGTTAAGCTGTTCTGTTCAGTAATGCCAATAGTAATTACTGTAGCTGCATCACTCATGATGGATATTATCAGAGGATTTGAGGATCGTCCACCCCTGAACACTTGCATTTGAATCATTCTCCGTTCTTCAGTATCTGGTTTGCACCCTTTCTAAAAATAAGCTCATTAATCAATCTGCAACAGGACTTTCTCAGCAGCGCGGATCAATTCCCAATGAAACACCCTTCAGCTTCGCAGAAAGAGTAAATGTAAGTAGCTGTCGGTGTCGATGGGGAACAATAACAGACTACAGAGCCTCTCTCCGATGCCTCAACTCCCAGACCCTTAATCCTACTTCTAGGCTCAGTGGAAATGTGTTTTAAGGGCAAACTGTGATATGACTAATAAAGCCCAACGTTGAGCACAATGAAATCGACTAAAGAGGAGGAAAGGGAGAGGACGAGGAGAACAAGGAGGAGGAGGACAGGGCTGGTAATAGGAGGGAGGTTTGGGCATTGATGTGGAGGTGGAAGGTTAGAGGGAGATGTCGCCATGGAAACTCACCGTGGTGTTGGTGAAGCGGTTGCTGTAGGCGGTGATAACTCCACATTTACTACCTGTGAAAAGCTGGCAGCCATCAGGGACCCAGGCGCAGCTGGTGACCTGCAGGAACGACAGGAGGAGGAGGAGAAGGAGGAGAAATGATTTTCACTGTTTTGTCTTTGCCTTTGAAAAGAATATATCAACAATATGAGTGAAAAAGTTGTAAGACGCTTAGCAAAAGATTTTTATCTGGAACTCCTTTGAAAAAAAATAAAAAACGATTGATGGAAACGTCATTTTGTCTTCACATCTAAATTTAGGAAATATGGAGAATTAACATGTCTTCGCTTTTCGTGGCTTATTTTATTTTTTTTCCGAAAAAAAAAATTGAAAAAAACATAAAAGTGAAATCTGTTCCATTCTCTGATGATGATGATGCCGTTTTTTATTTCCATTACACCACATTCCAACACCACTGTTTAGAAATATTTCCTGAAGCCCTTCCTCTCTTCATTCTTTAAACAAATCTTATTTTTATGTCCAACAATAATGCTAAATAGGGTGTTTGAGTTAGACAAGAGAAAATATATTATTGAACAGGCAGAAAAAATGACCACAGTTTGGACCAGACCTGTGGGTCTTTACTTTACATTGTCCTTCACATCAAGGATTAAAAAAAGTTTTTAACAAACATTAACAACATTTTGTGTGACTGTTTCATATGTCCACCTTTCTTGCCATCAGTGAAACGACATAATAATGACTCAAAAACTTTACTTTACAGCATTGTGAGTTTTTTTTCATTTTTTTTAAAATGTAGTTTTACTACATTCAATCCAGCCCACTGGAAGTTGTGGGTCGGGACAGTGCTATCCTACAGGACAACCTGGCAGCTGGTGGACTCGAACCTCAACCCTTGTGGACCCAAGTCTGCTTTCTCAACCGCTGAGCCACCACTGCCACCAAATAGTACTACAGTACCATTCTGTTTGCTGATAAAATATTTGAAGAAGAGTGTCCACCACTGAACCAGTTGAACTGTAAAGACTGTTAATCTATTTAAATCTAAAATGTAAATTGATTCCCGGGAATTAAACCGTTGTAGCAGACTGGTGTCAAACACACTCAGTGCTTCACCTGATGGAGCTGTGAGCACTGAATGAAGTTGATAGGAGGTTCGCTCTGTTTGCTCTTCAGCCTCAGTATGTTGTCTCCGTAGCCCCAGCTCAAGATGGCTGACCACTGGATGTCTGTGCTGTGCATACTCCGCACACCTTAGTTGTGGCAAGAGAGAGGAGTAGAGAAGTTAGGAAAAACACTGTGGCTAAAGCAGACTATTGATCCAAGGTGGGCAGAGGTTCACCTTGTTCTTTGCTGTAGATCATCATGAGGCAGAACTTCCTGGACAGACCACAGATGGCTCGCGTGGGAAGAGCCAGCAGGGATCCGAACCTCTCTCCGTGCGGTTGACTGAAGCAGACCACCGGGTCTGGGGCAGAGGGTGAGCCCACGTACTCACCCCACTTCAGACCTTTGATCCAGGGTAGAGGGCTCTGAGGGGGAAGGAGAGGAAAAGTTGAGCGCCCAATTGTTTCACCTTTCTGTGCCAATAGATGATTGAATAAATGCACCCAGAACTAATTCACATTATTGACGACGGTGTTTCTTTTGCTGTTTCACTTAAGCTTTGGGTTTCCAACCTCTTAGAGGCAATCAGACAATTATCTTTGGTGAAACATTTATTGGAATTCATTCATTTTGTCTGTGCGATTATCAGACTCAAAAATGTATCTAATAGTTTTAATAACGATTTAGTCCATTAAAAACAATTCATCATTATTGACAGTGCTAGTATTTTTAGGAATGTGCTTATCTATGAAGCTGGCTCAAAATATGTAAAAAAAAAAAAACAACTTTCAAGATGCTTCAAATTCACTTCTTGGAAGAATAGTCTGCACTTTGAAATATTTATTCTGACCCCTTCTAACAGCTTGTAGATAACTTGGAAATACTTATGTTTCTCTCTCTACATATACTCTGACTCCAACTACCTCCATGTCCTTTCATCAATCTCCTCTTTGTCTCCAACCTGGTAGCTCCATCTCTAGGGTCATTCTTCTACCAATGTATCCATTGTCCCTCCTCTGAACATGTCCAACCTGTCTCAATCTGGCTTTCTCTCCAAACCTTCCTGCCTGTGTTGTCCCTCTAATCACCTCATTCCTGATCCTGTCCATTCTTGTCTCCCCTAAAGAGAATCTCAGCATCCTTAACTCCTCCACCTCCTGTCTTCTGTCAATTGGTGTCTCCAATCCATCCATCATGGCTGGTCTCACAACCGTCCTGTAAAACTTTCCCTTCACCTTAGTTAACACTCTCACAGATCACTCCTGACTCTTTTCTTCAGTTGTTCAATCCTGTTCGACCCTGAACAGCTGACCCTCAGTATCTAAACTGCTGCACCTTCTCCACCTCTGCAACCTTGCATCCTCCACATCCCCCTGCTTTATCTCTCATGTACTCTTTCTTACTACGACTGACCTTCAATCCTCTTCTCTCTAACTGTTATTGTTATATAGTAACTGAAAATGTAACTCCAACAACAAAACCAAAGTATGATTTAATTGTTCATTGATGTTCAGTGAACAGCAAATGGTCAGTAATTACCGGACAGACTATTTCCTTGATCTGCTCCCTGTTTTCCCTGAAGGCCAGGTGAACAAAGAGGCCGACTGCTGCCGGCAGCTCGCCCTCCATGCTGAGCTTTGGTCCGGCCCTGCCAATGTGAGAGGCGCTAAAAAGCTGCCTGGGCGTTTGTCCATATGTCTTTATCATTGTCTCCAGAGCACGTCGCTGCACTGGGTCTTCGACAGCAGAGACGTCCATTCCAAAGTAGGTCTGTGGACATGACACTGATTTCAGCTCAGACTCAGTTTAGTTTCATAGTTAAAAACACGATGGATAGCAGTTTCTTACAGCAGGGTGGAAGACGTTGATGGCCTGGACGGCAGCTTTGCCTTTCTGTTTAAGGCCAAACACCAGGTCTATCCACTGGCACAGTGTGTGTGAGACCTGGTCTGACTCCAGCGCCTGTCGGTGGATCAGGATGAACAAACGCGGGTCGTTTCGAGCCCAGGGCGGTAGATTTACATGATTTACTCTGTCACCATTCTGACGAACCCCGAAGTCAAAACCTGTTCACGTGTAGAAACAAAGACAGGGTTTAAACGTTTTATCCCCGACATTATAAAGATAAATAAAACGGAAAAATACTTACCTTCTCTGTTGACCAAGAATTCTGGGAGGTAAAAAAACTCAGGGATGAGCTCTTTAACATCAGTCATGGACTCGTAAGAGGAGAGACGCCACGTGGTGTTCATGGAGTGAAAGGTACGGTCTGGAATATCAAAGCTCTGATCTGATTAAGAATAAAGAAAATCCCAATTAGAAATTCAACTCACTGATTGAAAAGATCTTCTTTTATGAAGGCAGATGCCGCATTTGGTGAATACGTTTGTAACACGAAACGAAGCTTCAGAGGATCAGAGTGCAGAGATGAACAAAAGGAAATAATTAGTAAAATGGAGGGCATTAATTAACATATATGGAAGAACTAAGACAAAACCCTGAAGGGAACGTCTGATCTGAGGACAGGTATAAGGGCGAATATACTCAAATACTAAATTTCAGAGGAATGCAACATTGGAACGTAAAAGACTTTTCTAACGCTGCGGGATACGTTTTTGTCACCTAATTTACTGGACTCACCCTGATACGCCAGGAACATTTTGGTGAAAGGAGGCATTCGTACTAGGAAATGGAGCACAGTGCCACTGTTGGAGTAGTGTGAGCCGTAATGGTAGGGCTGGACTGGAGGCATGGGGTCATCCTCACGGATGCCCTTCTTGTACTCCTCCTCCAGGTACTACAGAACAAGCACATGTCAGTATCATTTTCAACAGCCACCAGACGAAGGAACTGTGCATAAATGGACAGCACAGAGTCTTACCCTGTAGTTGTCCACGTATCGATCCTCCTTTTCTTTCGACTGTACTGCGATGGGTTTGCTCAGGTTTCTGTAGAGCAGAAGGGAATATTAAAAAAAAAAATCAACCGGTCGTAAGAAAGAGAGAAAAATTTGCATTATATTTCTTAAATTTGACTCCTTTGACATCGAGCACACATGGATTGTTTATTTTAATGCTAGGTACAATCTTCGATGTTTACTTGTAACCAAATTAACTTTAAATCTCATCAATAACTACGGTATTGCAGTTCCAAAAAAACAGTGATTTTTGGCATTGCATGCAGGGCTTTGAACTGGTTCAAGGAGCAAAAACAAAAACCAGAAACATAAAATGTTGATCCTGAACAGGAATGCATTTATTTAAATACAGTGGTAAATGATTCTTCCCTGTTTTATTTCATTCTTTATATATCATGTGCAGCCTACAATCAGAACCATTTGTCACCAAAAAAGTCAATAGAGCCAACGTTTCAGAAAAGAAACCATATTTTAACGTTTCTGGTGTAGGGTTCCACCAGAGACCCCGGATAGCAGGAAGAAAATTACAACAGGCATTAATCAGTTAATCAGTAATCAATTATTTTTAGATAAGTGTTTCTGTTCTGGAACAAAAAAAAAGTTTCTGGTTTGGTTTCTTGAACCGTTTCCTTCTGCCCTTATTCCATGTTTCCGTGTTTATTATTTTCTTCAGGTAATATACCTTTAGTGGTACCAGACATTAAAAGGAACAAGAAATTAAAGAAAAAAAGGATGGTCTTATAATATTTTCCAGCTTTTTATAAAGGGACAAAATATAGAGCGTGTAAAGGACCTGAAGCAGCTGATTTGCAGTTCTTTGTAAGTATTTTGCTGAAAGTTTCTCAATCTCCATATTAGTGAATGCAATATAAAAATAATTCCCTTTTATGATGAATGTCAAATGTTCAGTTAAACCACTTTCTCTGCCTGCATTGAGTTACTTAGCCTAGTTCTGTCAGCCATGTTGGAAAAGTGTAATATGGATATCTTGTTTAAAAACTTTGCTAGTGATTGGTATTGAGGCTGAGACGTTTTGGAAGAAAGGCCCAAGTCAGACTCTAATGATTTAGTTGTACAAACTTTTTGAACTCCTTAAAACACACAAGCACTTGAACTTTGCCACGCACCTGTAGATGCTTGTTTCCTGCAGATCCAGGGTCTCGCTGGTGTAGTCTCTCAGGATGAAGGGGAACACAGGGTACTGCATGAGGTCATTGAAGGAGCGCCCTGCGTGCTTGTTAAGATGTGTGAGGTACTCGAAGTTGGTGATCTGACCGGAGCCCCACAGCTGCGTCAGTGCCGTGATGTTTCCGTGCTCCAGCAGATTTGGCAGATCGGAGGTCAGGATGTTGTGGTAGACATCGTCACGGAACTAGGGCCAGAGGAAAGCTGTGAGTTTATTTCCATCGTCACAGAGTGAGAGTTGGAATAAAACATAGGGAATTGAAAAACACTGTTGTGCCGCTGAGATTAATGTACCGTGGAAAATGAGCCTAATGGCATATAGAAGCAGCTAATGGATTTGTTTATATGAAACCCAGAAGATAATAAATGAACAGGATGCCCAGATGCTGATTAGCATAAAACAAAATCTGCATCCACGCATCTTTGGTCATAAAACGACAGGCTTTGATTTATTATTATTCAACCCGGGATGAAGACGTACTGTAGATTGTGACAAGATAAAAAGTGTAAAAACGCCTCAAGAAAGAGGGGAAAATGAAAACATTTTCCTGTTTGTTTATGTTACAACGTCCCGCATCCATCTGTAGGAAAATGGATTTTTGCCTTTTCTGCTTCACAAATTTGTACAAGTCAGTCACATAGTAACATCCCTTTTGTATTTAAATCCAGCGTGTGTGGACTTTTCCTCTCCTGGAAGAGCACAATTCTTTTGTATCCTATTATCATGATTGATTCCTGGCAGGGAAAACTACAAAGCCTGACAAGCATCAAGGACAGAATAACAAACAGGCTGTTCACCGAATCCTTTGGCGGGATTTCTTTAAATTGAATGTTTTTTTTTCAATCTTCTTTTTCTTTGAGCAACTGCAGTCTCGTCACATCTTGTGTGACAATACAAATTTCAAATGAGGGATTATTTATTTTCCACAGTCATCCCCTGCCTTTCCACATGACTTTCTCACCTTGGTGTTGTCAAACGCTAACAACAGGGTTCGCCCATTTGTTAGGAAAATCTCCACAGCGTTGTCTCTCAGCTGCCACCAGCGTTTGTGAACCTCCTTGATCTCTTCGTATGTCCAAGAAAACGATGGAGCCTCTGTCTCCCCTTGAAGACTCTGACCAATTTCACGAGCAGATACAGTTTTAACTTTGACTGAATCAACAGACATGAATAAACAAATCCCTAAAACAAAACGATCTGAGTTACCTGGTTGTCGTGATCAGCAGCGTTGTCCTCCACGAAGTACATCCCAGACTTTCCTGTGAGACAAACAGTATATCTGATTTTTTGCTAGGAGGAAGACAAACAAAAGCTGTTTGACCTGCTGAATCCAACAAACAGTCAGGGGGAGGAATCTTTCACTGCAGCTCCAGAGATAGTACGGTTATCTTTGTGAACCCGTGACCGTAAGAGTTTCTTTTGTCTTATTTCTTCAGCACCTGTGAGCGAGGATCAGGTACTTACCCAGCAGCAACTCTCCTGCTGTCTCTCTGGAGGGGGCAACACTGATGCACCGCCTGGTAAATCTAAGTAAAGAAAGAAAATGACATATTCACAGGCAAGACACCAACCAAAAAATTAAACAGAATATGTCAGGAGTATTTGTGTTCTCCTTTTAAGACAATCTCGCTCCCTAGACCAAAAAGTCAGGGAACAGGGACAACACACCGAGGGACAAATTTATACCTGATGGGCTCACTGGTGGCTTTGTCTTTGACAGTAGAGGAGAAGGAAGAGTGAGTTTTATCCTCAAAGAGGAAGGATAACGGAGGCTTCATCGTGTCTGAGAAGAAAATAAAACAAACACTGTCCTTAAGACGAGGGAAACAACAGAGTAAACAAAAAGCAGAAAGTTTGTCAGCCAACTTTATTCTTACCTTCAAACTTGCGCCTGTCTTTGAGTAGATATTTGTTAGGAATGGTGAGGTAGCATCTCTGTAGCCGCCGTCTCTCCCGATTAGGGCCCTCAGTGGGATCCAGCTGCCAGGATGTTGGGTACGAGGTCTGGTCGTACCAAACAGCCCTGAAACATGTGAACAAATCATGATGTAATATCCATTACATTTACCTTTTAAAATAATAAAAATAATATCCTGCACTAGAATTGAATCATCAAATGAGTCACAGTGGATGACATGATGTAACTCTGTAATGACATTGATCTTTTGCAGCAAGTCTCCAGGAATAAGAAATAATGACAAAGGGAGGGTTTGGATCAACCCTTTACTGCATCCCACTAGGGGGAGCTATTTACTGTGCTTACAGACACAGTTACAAATTCATGGAAATCTCAGATAGTCTGAATTTACACTTAAAGGCTAGACTGACGGCTTTTCACCCAGACTGACTGTGCAGATCATAGGTGTCCAACTCAAGGCCCGGGGGCCAAATTCGATCCCCCAAGTCATTTTGTTTTGCCCATTAAAATGTCAATGCAGCAGAGTTTCTTACCTGATACATAAAACTGATAAAATGAACAATTTTAGTTACATAAATAAATAACAACAAGCAGCCATGTGTATTATTTATGTAATGAAGTAGTTACGTCTGTAGTCGTCCATTTAGAACAGACATTTCAAGGAAACTGTATTGTTGATGTGGCCTCACAGTAGGTTTGACACCACTGATGTAGATACAATGACTCACCGATCGTGTGTGAGTTGTTGCACCAGCTCCTGCCAGTGGCGGCTGGCGCTCAGGTCTGTCTTGTAGAGACCCCTGATGTGCTGGATGACTTTCTTCCTCTCCATGCCTTGTCGCAGAGACACGTTCTGGGTGATATCAGTGGCTATCTTGGAAATGTCCTTTGACTTTCCTTCTAGCCTCTGGATAAGACTGATAAGGAATAAAATACATTTTGTAAACAAAAAAAAGACCACAAAGACATTCTAAATGTAATTGTCCTTAACACTCTTTCTGAAAATGAAATATAGACCCACACTTACTTTCTCTGAGTGTTTGTCATCTTCTTTTCCCATGCCACTTTGCTTGTTTTCTCTTCAGCTTCATACTTTAGTTTTTCCTGTTAACAGGAAATAGACAAAACAAATTCTTAGAGTGTGTCTACTACTTGAAATACCAACATGAGTTCACAAAAAACTATTTTAAAATGTTTTGTTGATGGCCACAAGGGCCTTTTTCTGGCTTGGTAGGATTTACTTCTTCTATATCCCTGAGCAACTCTTGTTTGTGTGGAGCGTTGGGTGGGATGCAGCGATGGCCACAAAGCTTCAGCGAGGTCATGAAAACACCCACAGCATTCTGCTCATCTTTGGTGAGGCCGTCCTTGTGATTGTGCAGCATCTCAAACAGGTACAGTGACAACTTTGGCCCATGCTGAGTGAAAGAAAGGCATGACAGCAAAGCACAAATTTAAGGAAATAATGAAAAAAAAAAATCTGGTAAGAAGTGATGGTACGAAAACCAGTGACCTGTGCAACTGGCAAACCTTCAAAAAAGCTTGTTGGGAAGCAGAGTGGAAGGAAAACAATGCAAAGGGCAGGTGAAGAGCATAAACACAGCGGGTATTTTTGTAACAAAGTCTGACAAAACACGAAATGACAAGCTAATGTAGAGGAAGCCAAGTCTCTTCTGACACCAAACAAACCAGACAATGTTCATCTTTACAGCGTTTGCCCAGACATTTTGAATTTTTTCTGTCTTTTAAATATAACTTAAATTGTTCCTTTCTGTCTGCTGCAAGGAAATTATAATTTAGAAAATGTATTAACCTTACAGAAGTTATTGAGAAGCTAGTTTTCAGCAAAATATACTAATTATTTTCAAATTTCTTTCTTAGAATTTTGGCCATTTCCACACAGCTATATCTGCTACTTAACTTTTTTTTATCTAACCCTGCAGTATCAGTTACTTTTTGCTGCTTTGGTTGCTAAAAAAAAACCTTACACCTCAGACATTTCCTTCACACCTACCTCTAGTCCTGGGCTGAGGCTCTCCTTGAGGATATCCAAATGTCTGGGATCAAACACAAAATCCAAGGCTTCCTTCCTGTCAGACAGAGGAAGTGAAGTACTCAGCGTGTGAACCAGCAGGCGGCCGATCTGTACACGGAATGTGTCGCGACAAGACCACAGGATCCTTCGCCACTGCTGATGTGGGGCTCCACCCCGACCAGTGCTGCCCTGTGAGATCAAAATCATTCCCCGCATTACTTTATATTCAATAATATCTATATTCAGCAAAAAAAGCTGCTCAGAAGGTTTTGTTCTACCAGGCTAATTTTGATCCCATCCATCATGAGTCTTAGAATGTCTTTTTGAAAGTTCTTCTTGCTGGCAGGAGGTAGAGTTAACGGAGTGGGAGAGTGTGGAACTGATGTGGGGCCACTATCTTCCTGTTGCAGATCACTTGGATCGGGTGTGAAAGGCTGTTGGTCTGGAGAGTCCGGAATATTTAATAGGTCAAACAGGTCCTGACTGACTTCTGAAATGAGAGAAGGTTTCAACCAGAACCAGGATTAATAAACAGGTTGGGATTATGTACAAAAAAACAGGGGAAGATATACATAAATTACCATAGTAAATTAGTCTGTTCACTGCCAGGACAACAAGCCTCTGCAGCCTCTGGACAAATTCTGTCTCACTGGCACGAATAGGGTTTTCCTGGCTCATTCTTCTCTGCATCATCTGGTTGAGCTCATCACTGGCTACAGAGCGCATTCGCATCAGGAGTGAGTCCGTTTGGGCCAGAGAAAAACGCCGTCGGCCTACAAAAACATATAAATTATGGCTCTAAATTCATAAACAGTGCATAAAATTACGTACTTTATGATACTACGTTAACTATGTGACAATCGTACCAAGATTAAATTAGCTTTTATTGTCATCATTTTATTATATTAACTTATTTCCCTTTAAGTTTGTCCCATGTCCAGGGCAGATACAATTTTTCATCTCCCATGTTCTCTGTATCTTCTCCAACTACCTCCATGTCCTTCCTCACTGCATCCATCAATCTCTCATGTTTAGCCTTTCTCTTTGTCTCCTACCTGGTAGCTCCATCTCCAGGATCATTCTTCTACCAATGTATCCACTGTCCCTCCTCTGAACATGTCCAAACCATCTCAATCTGGCTTCTCTAGCTTATTCTCCAAACCTTCATGTCCGTTTCATAACCGCTTTGTTAACCATTCACTTCACCTTAGCCGTTCTCCAGCTGTTCAAGCCCGCCTACACTGCTCTGATCAGTTGATCCTCAATATCTAAACTCCTCCACCTTCACCACCGCTGCACCATTCCATTGTTCTCCCTTTCACTCACACACATACTCTGTTTTGCCATGAATTATCTCCATTCCTTGTTTCTCTAGTGCAAACCTTCACCTCTCTAGGTTCTCCTGTAGCTGTTGCTTTCTCGTACTACAGATCACAATGTCATCTGCAAACATCCTCATCCATGGAGACTCCTGTCTGACCTCATTGATCACTAAAGTAAACTAAAAAGGACACAGGGCGGACCCATGATGCAGTCCCACCTCCACTTTAGAGTCCTTCCAACAGCACACCTCACCACTGTTGAACTGTTCTCCTTTCATGTCCTGCACCAAGCTATCAGAGTTTTCTGCCACTCCTGACTTCCTCATATAAAAGTACAATTCCTCCCTTGTCACCCTGTCAAGGATGACAAGGCCTTTTCTAATCCACAGAAAACACAATGCAGCTCCTACTAAACGTCTCTGCACTTCTCTATCAACATCCCCAAGGCAAATATTGCACACGTTTCCTCCACTCATCAGGCGTCTTGTCTGTCTCTGAAATTCTACTGAACGACAGAGTCAAAAAATGTACCCCTACTTCCCCTAAGCTGCCTTTCCACTCTACATTCTGTTCAGGGCATTTCTAACCTCTTCCTATCCTTTTTTAATCTGATCTATCATCTTCCTCTTTCCTGAATCCAGCTCCTCATTCCTACCCTCCCTTTCATTTTTCACCTACAATACTCCTCGAAGGACTCTTTCCATCTTCCTAGCACACTTTCCTCACTTATAATTACATTACCATCCCTGTCCTCAATCACCTTCACTTGCTGCACATCTGTCCATGCTTGATTTCTCTGTCTTGCCAATCTCTACAATTTCTTTTATCCTTCCTTTGTGTCTAACCTCACATACAACTCCTCCTTTTTCTTTTGTTTTTGTCCTTGCCACTTCCTTCTTCCAAGTTGTCCTCTATCTGTACTCCAGTCTATTCCCTTTTCTTCTGCCACTATCCCATCTCTTCGTCACTAACTGACTGATAATATAATATAATGACGTAATATATTTGGCTTTTGAAAGTATAATAATCGCTGTATATTAAATATAAAATAAGTGAAGTTTTTGGCCTACAACGCTATAAAAACACATCACTTGTTCAAGTTCAGAATAAAGTCATGCAGGAGGCCATGTCTCAATTAACAGAGAAATGATTAAAGTGATTCAATAATCAAAGTGGCATCTGTGGTGAAATGCTTAAACAGTGATTCATTTAAGCATTGGAACATGCACACACGAAGGCACCAGTATCTCTCAGACGTACTGGGCTAATTAACTCCCAAAAGTGATCTGGGAGGGGGTGACAGGGTGAGTTCACAGCAAATGTGAGGAAACATGCCTCTTTGACAGAGAGGATGTTCATCGCTCTGGACCTCGGTCCAAGCTACCTGAGTCACAGTGGAGCATGTAGGATGGTGCTCCTGAGGGGGAGGGAAGGGGGGAGTCCTGAGACAAAAAGCTGAAGGGAGGGGGTAAGGGGATCTGGCCGTAGGAGCAGTAGTGCTGTCTGGGAATGCGGGGGATAATGGAGTCTTTCATGGCAATGGAACCTTCGGATGGGGACGAGCAGAAGATCAATAGAGATTGATAAATGACAGAAGAGCAAAATATTGTACGTAAAAATGTAAAATGTTCTTTAAAAACTGATTGACGGAACTTGGTAATGAGAGAAAACCTACGGAAAGGTATCAACACTGGAAGAAATACTCACCTGCGATGCTTTTACGTTTCTGGTAGATAGCGTGATGTGGAGAACTGGGTGTGTTTACGGAGCTGCTCAGTTTCTGAGGTTCCTGATTGGCTGTGGTCTTTATAAACTCAATGGCTGACTGAAGGACACGAAACTGCAGCGCTACGGCCATCTCTGGAAAATTAAAGACAGTAACAAAGAAAATGTTAAAGAATGAATAATAATAATTTCTGTTGATTTGCTGATATTTTTTATGTAAGATCTGAACTGGAAGTCCAGATGTTAATATTTTAGAACAAATAAACCCTTGACCCTGTTTATCAGGTCATGAGAATTGGGAAAATATTTTCACAGGAGGCCAATAACACAACAACTTTCTAGAGCAGCAGAGTGACCTTCATAAAGCGGTGACAATAGAACTTCAGCAAATTCTATAAGTTTGACAAATTATCTGATATAATACAGGTACAAAATATGGCAACAAAACAGTTGCCACAGATTTATATTTTCAAGGCAACAGCAAGGCTAAAAACCCGACAGGCAAGACTTTGAATTCACCAATTGTCAAGCAGCTTGTTTTTGTTCTGATGCATCTTTAGTCACAATAACTACCAAAAGGAGACTTAAAATTTCAGCACCATTTCACTGCAAAAACCTAATTTGAAAAAAAAAATGTAATACTATAATTGTTTGCATTTATGATAGTTAAGGTAATATATTTTCTACAAAAAATATATTGTGACGGCATTGGTTTAAAGTTTTTGAAGCTCACAAATTGATTGAAAATTTTGAAAAGTATGTGATGATGACTGGGGGACAGAAGAGACCTTTTTCATGAGAAATCAGAGAGTTAATTTAGGAGCACATTACTAAAGTCATTAAATGGGAAGATGGAGATGTGAGATAGCTCTTAGTTCATATTTTTTTCTTCAAGAGGTTCCACTCTGCACTCGTAGATAATGAAGTGACAGTTATATTTCCGCAGCAGAGCCTGACAGCGTTATATCATGCAAGCAGCGAGGAGCTAAGATGATGACAAGACTGATTTATTGGGCACATGTATGAGTTCACTAAAAGCCAAAACTCACCTTGCGTGCGACGCATCTTGCTGGTCTGCATGAAACCCAGCAGAGTAATGAGGTCTTCGATAATGCGAAAATACTGGGACCCTGAGGAGCTGCAGGAGTGTATGGTCACAGCCACTAACAGCTGCTGGATATCACACACCAAGAGTTTGTAGTCATTTAGAGGAATGCTGCGGGAAAAGGATGAAGAAAAAAAACAGTAAATTACATAAGGAAACAGAAACTACACCAAAACAACAGGGAAAATGGTCTTGTTATCGTTGCAGTACCTGGTCTCCATGCCATTGAGGGTGGAGAGAGTGTTGAAGAGCACATACAGCAACCCATGGTCTAGAAGGATGTCTGCTAATTTAGGGCAAGCGTTGAGAAGCTGCAGCAGCATACACAAGATGTTGTGCACCAAAGAGTTCTCATACAGAGAGTTCTCAATCAGACCCAAGATTGGAATGATGCAGCGTTTCCTGAAGGCTGAGATACTTTCCATATCATCCAAATCCAAACTGGGAAACAGGCACAGATACATATTTACAACAACAGCACCGCAACAAACACGGTTAATGATATAACATTCTATTCTGTGATACTTACTCTTCCTCCAGTCCCACTGGCCGTCCAAAGAGCATCTCAAGGAAACATTCCAGGAGACCCTGACTGCCCTGGTGAATGTAGAGCTGGTTGGCCAACAGTGAGAAACCGTGATTCTTAAGAAACTTCTCCTTCTGCTCCTTGAGAGCTCTACTGAAGTAGGCATCTAACAGCTGAGGGATGGAGATTCAGAAAAATAACATTCACATAAAGCTACAGGTTACAAATTGAAAACAGTTAGAACATATCCTAACATTCAGTGGTGCAGACATTGCTATTACCAAAACAAAGCCAAGATTATGTATTAAGCACTTTCAACCTGTATGGGGTGAGATTATGGCAGCTGAAACCAAA
>JAFBJS010000178.1:267882-281436 GCA_016785265.1 Paraplagusia blochii
AACCAAAGATTTTACTTTCTTGATAAACTGAGAACTGTTCAGTAGATTAAGATACGTTAGCACAGTGGACCGGTACCCAGTCTGTGGGTGAATTGGTTCCAGGCTGCAGAGAAATAATGTTTCCTTTTGGTCCCATCTGGCTATTACTTCCACTTGATCCATACCCATATCAACAAAAGAACTGACCAATAGAATGGCTAGGATTCCATCTTCAATAATGCAACTATATTTGATCAGGAAATATTTTCTCAGTGAACAACAATAAACTCAAAATGACAAAGAGTTTTCGGGTAGGAAGATTTTATGGATAGGGAAATACACCACAAATTTACTTTTAATTGGGGTATTTATCTGCAACAACTTAACGACTTGTCCGTGAAAATAGTACAAGACATTTAACTGGTCAATGGTGCAAAAAAAGTTGGGGAACACTGCTTTAGCATATTTACTAAGCAGGGAAGTGATAGCAACAAATAGGATTTGGCTCAACTGATTGGCTATTGAAATTAAACCTTCCCATCATTTACTTAAAAGACATCATCTACATTTGAACAGATAACATCTTAAATCCCTCATGTATTCGCTGAAGGGAAATTAGAGAACTGCAATAGTGAAACCCAATATTACATGGTCCCGGTGTATTAATGTGTGGGAATCCATTTGAAATTTAGCTTTTCACCAGATGGAAACGATTTAATGTTAATACTACACAAAAAAACCTCTGTGCTTTTCATGTTTTTAGAGACAGGATAGTACATTAACCTTCATGACTCCCTGCTGGATGAGAGGTGATGAGTGGTTGACCAGGACAATGAGGGCCTCTGGTTGTATGAGTTTGTCCATCACTTCTTCCAGCATGAGATCAGGCAAGAGCAGTAGGACACCTCTCAGAAGATCATAGAGTCCACAGCAGATCAGCACCAAGCAGTCCTCAGTACTGGATCTGACAAATACAGAGTGAGAACTTCAGAGCTCAGGCTATAAAGTGAAAAAGTACAGAGTGCTCTTGAACAAGAGTAGAGATATGTGGTATATTCAATTGAGATAGAAAAAAGGAGGTCTATTTTCAATTTCAAATGGTTTAAAAAAAAAGAAATTCATTTATTCATTTGTCTTAGTTCAGTTTGTTATAAAATTAAAATATCTTTGTTAATAGTGAACGATGTAAGATGAACAAGGTAAAACATAAAGCCAGACGAATACAAGAAACATATTTAACAAATAGACACATGATGACACTGGGACTGTGTTTTAATTGAGTAATATTTTATATTGATCCTTCCCTTGATTACTTCTGCTCCTCATCATAAAATCCTCATTAGTAGAGCAGCAGGGCAGAGGACGCCCATATTTAAGAACTCATTTTGCTAAGGAATTCATTGGTGTTGAATTTTAATTCCTCTCAGAAATAGTTGTGCTTTTCAGCCCTGACATATGAATATCTACTTCTTCATCTCTATTATTATTAGATTACAACAAAAAAAATGCATTCACATACCTGTCGTTGGACTCTGTCTTGCTGTGAGCCCTCTCATACCCAGGTGAGTATGTGTAGCTCTCCCAATCCTCAGGCATGGAGCCCCGATCAGCTACACTGGGCCAGCGGCCGACTGCAAGTGATCCATTTGTTGCTGGGAAAGCCAGGCCCAGGCTGGCCAGGTTACTGTGGCTCCTCTGGAAGGACTGAATTCCTTTAAGGCTATCCGGGCGTCTAGGTGCCTCGTCACTCGTCCAGTCAAATCTGTCCTCAGACTCTGCCACGCCGACACTTCCTTCGGCCAAACTGTCCTCCTCTGCTGCTTCATCTCGCTCTTCTTCAATGCTAATGGAAGGAGGGCGCTGGCCCCCTACGTCGCTGTGGTCATTAGAGTCACAGATGGTCTTGGCGGACTCACAGCTGCTCAGGAGCTGCTCGTCACCTCCACTTTTTTTCAGCGTTTCTGTGCTGCCCAAAGTTGCGAGGGAAACTCCGTCCCCTTCACCAGCCTCCTTTGAGTTGCTGTGTCCCAGTCGTGGTGTCAACAGAGGTGAAGAGTACGGTGACGGCGTAATACTAGGTGGACGTAAAGATTGATCCTCGCCTCCATGTTCAGGTGAAGGAGCAGGGAGTTGAGCTGAAAAAAGAAAGGGCAGAAGGGAATCAATACAATTATATTGACACTTGGGCTTAAAGATGAGTAGTATTATTATTATTATCATTTCATGTTAGAGAGAAAGTGAAGAATTATAGACAATTACAGAAGGCAGTAACTTACTTTAACACTTATCTATGAAGAAACCTCAGTCATCAAGGTGAAAGGTATATGATAGACCAGCGTTCCCCAACCTTTTTTGTGCCATGGATCGGTTAATTGTCTTGTACTATTTTCACAGACCGGTCATTAAGTTGTGGCAGATAAACACCTCTTATTAAAAGTACATTTTGGTGTTCTGAAATGTTTTCCTACCTATAAAATCTTCCTACCCATATTAACTGTGCTTGTGCACAGGCCATGTGCACATGGTCTTTAATTTTTTCCTAACAGGGTTAGAATCTCGTACCAATGACTCTGTGTCATTTTGATTTGTTGCCATGTCGTCTTCACTGAGAAAATATTTCCTAATCAAATATAGTTGCATTATTGATGGTGGAATCTTAGCCATTCTATTGTTCAGTTCTTTTGTTGATATGGGTATGGATCAAGTGTTAGTAGTAGCCAGATGGGGCCAAAAGGAAACATTATTTCTCTAAGGCCTGGCACCAATTCACCCACGGACCGGCACCGGTCTATGGCCGGGGGGTTGGGGACTACTGCGATGGACAATATTACTATTATTATGTCTTCAACAAACGAAACAAACGAAAAGATAACCATATATCACTCCCCTAACTGCTTTAACTGACTCATGCTCCCCTACCGTGATCACCGGTAAATAAAGAAAAAAATAGTCCTTAGCATCAAACTGAGATAAATGTAGAGAAAAACAAGAGGATGATTCAAGGTAAAGTGATGCAAGCAGTTACCGTGAAGGGCATAGGCTCTATTAAATCCTTTAGAGAAAAATAAAATAGGCAGAAAGGCGACAGTTTCATAAATACACACCGACAGAAATGACTTAGACTCACACAGCAGCTGTTTCCCAGGAATAATGGTCTTTACATTAAGGACTAAAACTTTTGAGACTTTAATTTATGGCTGAGAAGCCAGAGCTGATGCAGCAATAAACCCTTTAACAAATTTATGGTATTTATAAGGAAAACCCAGTTCTGCTGATGTCTTTACTTATAAAGACAGCATCAGCATCATTTCTTAGTTTACTGCTTCATGTGAAAAGTCATAGTATCTGTACCTTCCTGGGGAGTGTCAGTGAAGATGGTTGGAGAGAGTGACATCACAGAGCTGCTGGTAGACTTCCCTCCACTGTTAGAGTGTCTCAGATACATAATGGACTGCACCTTCTCTTGGTACAGCTTTCCATCTGACAATCACACCAAAGACAGTCGTTAGACTTGAAGAACTGTGTTACTGACGAGGCACTTTTAGCAGCACCGCTGCCCTCACCGATGTGCAGTGAGAAGTAGAAGCTGGGCGGGGTGTGGCAGACGTAGGTGTTGGTGGGGGGGTGAACAGCCAGCAGGAAGTTATAGATCAGTTTGAGCAGGTCCATGTCAGGAGGCGACCCCAGCACTTCCTGGATGATTTTGACAAACGACAAACAGACTTCCTGCGGTATGCTGGTCAGATGCTCGTCCCGATGTTCCTTAAAAGAATCACAGATGTGTCAGTAACTTGTTATAAGAACGTTTGGATAGCAATGACAAGTAGGTCACAAAGGACAACTACAAAGATTCTTGCTTTTGACTCATGTCAATGTTAAAAGCTTTAATGTTGAAAAGGAGCCGATGTGTTTCATCACATACCTGTAACACCTGGCAGGTGAGTAGAAAGCGGTGGACAACCTCTGCCTTAAGAAACTGACGGATGTTGAAAACTTGATGAGGGTGGTGAACCCGGATGAGAATCTCCAAGGCTGCGAGCAACGTTTCCCACACTCCACACTAAAAGACACAACTTACGGTATTTTATATGTTCTTTTTTACTTCACTTTTACTACTTTTGACTGCTTCAATATCTGTCAATAATGTTACATTTTAAGACTAAACCTCATCTGTATGAGTCTTTGAGTGGGAGCTGCTGTGGATACATTTTCTAAAACCTCATCATTTGATTATGATGTTTTGAGCTTTTGGTCTCGCTAGGGACGATAAATGCATAAAAGATATGTGGAAGCTGTTAAACAATTCATGATATTTGTAATTTTTTTGTTTTCTGTTCATTGCAAAAAAGTTGCAGAAATTGCAAATGATGGAGATCCAGTTCATATAATAACTATATAATATTTATTTTAAGCATTTCTGGCTCTGTGACTTTATTATAAAAAGCAGTAATTTTAATGACCTCAGCCCTGGCCCAGATCTTCCAGTCCAACAAAACATCAGAGAGAAGCCTGATGTCCTGCACCACAGCAATGGACTCTGCATCCAAACAAAACTGTCCATCATCCCCCAGGAGGAGGATAGGAGCACTGCAGCATCCATCCAGTAGAGTCTAAAGAGAGAGAGAGAGAGAATAAACATCACCTTACAGATTGATCCCCTCTGGAACTACTGTGACAATACATTAAAATGTATTTTAAAATTTAAACATTTTTGGTCGGCATGTAAAAAATATTGAAATTTATTGAACAAATCAATGCTTTATAGTGGTCATCACAAATCCCCCCAAAAATTAACAATATTTGTTTGGTAAACATGGAAAAGTAGCAGGATACACCTGAGACAATTCTAATAAAAACAATCCAACACTTGAAAGCCTGAAGTTGCAGAGGCAGTGATAGGTGCTGTGTTACACTTCACCAGCTCAGTGTTTCAATGAGTTCAGCCGACTCTATTTCAGCACTGAGACATCACGCAGCTAAATTACTAACAGCCACTGGGTCAGGTTACAGTGCCGGCCTGGACCAGACTCGCGGTGAGAACAAAAGCTACAAAATAAGATTCACTGCACAGATTGGCAGCTGTTGTAAAATTGACTAGTTGACAGCATAACTTACTTTCAGCATATGATATCCCACGATGCATTTGGACTTTATGAGGACTTGGTGAATCATAGAGTAGCCGTGGTAGGAGTCCATCTCGTGGATGCGGTGCTGGTTGAATTTAGACAGAGAAAGTAGCACCTGCAGGGCTAAGGCCTGGGTCTTTTCACAGTCACTCAGCTCCACAGTCTGGAGAAAACAAAGGCAGGATGAGGAAAGAATAAGAAAGACACAACGGTGATGTTCTGAAAATATACTATCCGACGCAAGAGTTTTATGAAATAAGTAACTCATTAATGAAATGACATTACCTGTGCAAATAGAAAGACAAAATTCCCTGTTCCTCCAATCTTGTGCAGGATGCTCTGCAGGCCTTGGGTTTCAGTGGGGAGCAGAGCTTTCAGAGAACTTGGCTCAAGAGAAACACTTTGCACTTCTTTGGAGCTAAATGGACGTTGGGTAACGACCGTCTTTGCCTGACCTTTTAGTCTTATAACAGGCTCATAGATGATATAGACTCTGGGGCTTGCTGGGGCATAGACAACTGCCAGGCTCTCCTGTTGACAGAAATAAACAATTGGCAACGTATTACGTAGTCAATGCAGATCTGTAATGTCATGTCATTTAATATGAATATCTCTATAGTATATCTTTCCCCCATTTTTGTAGGATCTTTACAAATGATATAAAGCTTGTCTCAACTCCAAAAAATTCCAAACTCTTGGCCTGTTTTCAACTCTCCAGTTGATTTCTCCACTGGTAAAGAGTTATGCCCTGTCTCACAGTATCATCAATGACAAGTAATTGGAAGAGAACATTATTCACACACCGTAAAATGACAGGAAATGAGATGTAGGAAAGATTTGTTGTACTCATAGAGCACTTGAACCACAGAGAACAAGTCCAAGGTTTAACAGCAGTGTCATTCTTTAGCTTAATAAGAACTGACTTTTTGACAACACTGGCAGTAAAGCATTTCTTTTTACTATTTCATACTTAATGAAAAAAGAGTTTTGACATACAACCAAAGCTGTGGTGTCAACGTCCTTGTTCTTCATCAGAATTTCTCGTGCATGGTCACACTTCAGCCCTTCCTGTGTGACAAACTTGGAGAATGTCCCACGTGGCTTGCCATACTTGCAGGGCATGATGGATGTCAGGTCAGGACCACATGTGTAAAGGAAGAAAGCCTCCTCAGATTCTATTCTAGCCCCTGAAGTATGAAGAAAAACAAAAGAAATTAGTGTCTCAAGGATTTAATTAAAGAAAAAAATATTGCAGCTTTTAATCAGATTTTATTTTTCCACCAAAGTTGGAGCAAATCTTTTTAATATTTCCTCCAAACTCTCTCAAAACATCCTCCCTGAAGAAGGTAATAACGTATGCTGTGATGCAAAGCGAGACCTCGAGGCACAACAGTTCACACTTTGATGATTTATTACTTGTTTTCTAGAATCCGGTCATATTTTACTAACTGAAACCGTGACTGGAGGTGAATTCAAATGAAGGCAGAGATGATAGGGCTTGGATAGATATGTCAGCAGGTGTGGGGGTCGTCTGGGGACTTCAAACATTTAAGGCTGATCAGAGGGAACTGGAGATGTTTTCAATGAGCCTTCCGGGAGAACGTGGACAATACATCACATGTCAAACATCATATCAGTCTACGTGAAACTGATATACTTCTCTATTATGACTGCAAATCGATGCATCTGTAGCATCTGTATGAGACTGTAGATGTATTAATCAATGACAGAACCCACACACATATCAACATCTATAGAATATATACAAATAATTGAGTATCTATATGTATATATATTTAGAAATGTGAATACATATTTACCCTTATTGGAAATTATTCTAAGAATTAATTACAAATATGTGTCAGTTTATTCATCCAATGCTGTATTTTTTTTTGCCAATGATAAAGTAGAACCAATACTTGGTTAAGCTGGATTGAAATTAGTGACTAATTAGCTTTCTTGAATTAAATCCTGTCTGATAATACTATTTATATTTTACATTTTCTACACATATCTTCATATTTTTCTTTACCTTTTGGCTTGCCCATTTTCCCTGGGGTTGCCACAGCGAGTCAACAATTTCCATCTCCCCCTGTCCTCTGTATTCTCAACTCTAACTCCAACTACCTCCATCAATCTCCTCCTCGTCTCCTACCTGGTAGCTCCATCTCTACACTTTTGAACTGCTTTTTTCAAATCACCGTTTGTTTCTTGATCAGGTAAATCAACATTTTTCCTCATTTGAAATGTACAGATTGAGATCTTGAGAGAAAAAAGAAAGTAATCACATATATTATTCAGGAGCACAGCACCTTCCTGACCCACATAACTTCCAGTGGGCTCACCACCCACAACAAGGCTCACACTATGGTATAATGTGATTTGGGTTGCAGTGGTGGAGACTGCTACCCCAGTAACAGATCAGAAGATGAAGATGAATTAATTAATGAATGAATTATAAAGAATGGTTATATTTTTTAGGAAACCTACTTAATGTGTGCATGTGTGTGTGCACTGTAGATTTTATTGTAACATTATTGCATATTATTTTCCTACCGTTGAAGAGAAGCACAGTGCCCATGCTCCAGTGTACACCTTGCTTCAACATCTCTTCACTCGATGCCACGCAATGTCCCAACATGCAAAAGGTTTTGTTACTGTCAGATGACAGACTTGACTTCCTAGGCAGGGTGTAGTCCAGAGAAACCTCACAACTCCTGCAAGAAAGAAGGGGTTTCAGGGTTTATTGTTCCATTATTTGCATTTGAGCTTCTAACAGTGCTGTGACGCATCCACTCACCTGACGCCACACATCCACACTACCACACGCCCGTGGATGTTTTTCTTGCCCTCTGGCTGTTGGGTGTAGGTGAGGCTGATGTGTTGCCACTGGCCGGGCCGAAGGAGTCCCTCTCCAGAGGTTGCCTGTGCCAGCAGTCCTGCTTTTATCTCATCATTTGGGTCAATACAAATTCTAAAAAAATATATATCAGAATATGTGATGACAAATGAGTAATGATGCAGTGACTGCATGAGGCTGTTTAGCATACACCAAAACTCACCGAAATGTGAGAGAACCTGTACAGAAGTCTGCCCAAACTTGAAGCATCAGTGCCTTTGAGCCCATGGACAGGATGTGAATGAGGCCTTCTTCTGAAAAGCTTGTGCAAGCCTGAGTAGGGCCACAGTGTGACTCAGATACAGAAGGGCTCCCCTCTGTTTACAAAAAAAGACAATATAAAATATATATATATACAGATTATATATTTTATATATATATACACAATCATTTAAATGAGGGTTCTAATCAGTTAATACTAAATGCATCAATGGGTCTGTTTTATTACTATGTATTTCACATAGACAGAGGTCAACAACTCAAAGGACCTCAAATGTTAAACAGCTTTATCTTTTGCTTTAAATTGTGGGCTACAGGCTGGATTGATCTGGCTGCTTGTCCTCTATTTTAATGGCTTCATTGTAGTGCTGGCTGTTTGCTACATTCATAACTTATGACCACTGAAAAAAATAAACTGCTGCAACCTCGAGTCTAGACTGGAACATCGAGTCTAGACTGGTGTACCTACTTTTTATTATAAAAGCTTCTGTTAAAAATGCAATAATATAATACAGGAAGGGCTAAAAAGTGGGCAGAATTGCGTTCACTTATCTCAGCTATAAGCAACACTGTCTGCGACATCATCAGCCTGACACACAATAGTAGTATAGTAGTGTATGAATAAGGTCTTTGTTGGGTGTGACTTTTTCTCACCATTGTCTTTATCCTTTTCTTCCTGCTCTGCTACCTTCAGCCACATAGAGGCGCTAAAGCCACTGGCCATATGAGGCCAGCAGTTCTGCCCCACCAAGGGTAAGTGTAGTGGAGCGGTATGCCAAGGAGAGGAACGGAAGTGGCCAGCTCGGTACTCGACTTCCCCTTCTCTACGGCCAGGAGAAAGTTTGCCTTTCCAAAGCGAACTGACGCTCTTGCCTCCGGCAACTCCGTTCTGTCGGAGGCTAGGAGACAGCGTTCCTGGTGAGGAAGCCCCGAGGACCATTGGAAAGGTCAGGTAGTGGAGGGGTTCTATGCTCATGTTGGCCTTGACTACTTGTAGAATGCCCGTTAGTAAAATCTCCTGCAGAAACAAACAGTCTGTCAATGGCATATTTAGCTTTTGCATCATTATTCATTCATTCATCTTCTGTTTGTCCGCTGACGGGTTGCAGGGGTAGCTGACACCACCCAAATCACATTGCACCATAATGTGAGCCTTCCTGTGGGTGGTGAGCCCACAAGAAGTTATGTGGGTCAGGAAGGTACTATGCTCGGAGCACCTCAGTGGCAACCTGGCAGCTGGTGGATTCCAACCCTAGCCCTGCAGACCCAAGTCCGCTTCCCTAACCACTAGGCCACCACTGCGAACCATCACTATTCATGTGTTGATTAAAAAAAAAAGCAATTCTGTACAGCCATTGGACCAAACCTGGCTAAGTGGTCTGCCCTAGATTTATATATTTAAGTTTATTCTGTTCGATAATAGCACTCATGTGTTTTCATCTGTATTAAGAGTGCATTTTGAAGTAGCTTGCATTTAAATTTTTCTAAAATAAAAAAAATCATGTCCCTATTGAATTACAACTTAGACAAAAAAAGGTGGTATTAATAAAGCAACATCACACACAAAAATACAGTTAATAAGTCTGTTAATGTTAATACGTTTCTGAAGCAGAACAAGAGGCAATCAGCAGAGAACGAGCAACCCAATCTGACAGGGCGACTGTCGTCACCGATGTCTCATATTCACAGACGGAAAACATGCAGGTCACATGTCACTGCGTTCACATGGTTAAAAATAAATTCTTGTTATTCCTAATAGAAGCATTTCTTCTAGTGACAGGTTATAAATTAGTTCTGCCAAATTCAAAATAAAAAGGGTGTGAATGAGCTGAAGTGTCTCTTCTCACACTGGTGTTAATTGTAAGTGCTGCGAAGAGGGGCTCAGGGGAGCATCATGTGTTGAAAAGAATTTTTACTGAGAATTGTGGAGTGAGTGTGACAGGAAGGCAGACTAACAAATGCTTGATTGTTCCTGATGTAGAACCTGGTTTGCAGATGCTGTGAACATACTGTAGGCTATCAATGTCAACAAGGTGAAAGTGAGCTAACAGTGCACCGCTGAGTGACTGATGGGGTTTGATATTTACAGTAGGCGGGGTCTTTTCCAGAAAGAGGCGAATCAAGAGAGCAAGCTCCTCCGCTGTGATTCGTTGGCTCACCATGGCAACCAGCAGTTCCACGAGCAGAGTCTGGCACTCTGAGTGATGACCAGAGGAAAGAAGACAACGTCAGCAGCTTTTATTCACTTGGGCATGCACCAAAACAGACCAACAACACAGAAACTTGCTATAGCCATATGTCTGTCATCAAAAGAAACAAAACAAACCTTTTTTTTTCAGCTATATCATAATTGTATTTTAGGTTTTATTTGTAAACCAAAAAAGCCCAATACTAAACACAGCAAACAGAGCCTCAGGATACTGCTCATGTGTGACACGAGGACAAAAAACAAACAAACATGAGAAGTGATAGGATAAAAATAAGCCAGGAGAAATAACAAACCCGTGAGGGAGGGGTCGGTTTGACTGAGGATGTTATAAAAACCAGAGAGAATGGTTTTGACTCCACCCTGTGCAAAGAGAAAAACAAAGTTAGCCATAATCCGGCACATTTACCTAGAGTGAGGTGAAAGGTAAATAGGTGACCTGGTAAGGGATTTTGTAGTACTGTAGTACTACAGTATTTGTTTTTTCTCTTTTTTGAACTCCCTGAACATCTAACAACAATGATGACCAACCACTGTGCTGTGGCACATGTGAAAAAAAAAACACCACGTGAAATAAAACCATTTTCAATATATCAGGATGAGAAACTCTTATAATGCTGTAATGCAAGATGACTTGGCGGGCAACATTTGGTCCCGGGGCCTTGATTTTGACACATGCGATGGTACAGTACGCAATAGTGACAAACAGAATAATTAAATACTTCCATTAGGTGGCACAAGATATCATTAATATTGTCACTAATACTGTTGTGACTGGCTTGGTGGGATGTTGATCAGTAATGGTTCGACTAACACCATCACCCTCAACACTCAAATAAACGGCAGGCGGAGTGAGGTCTTGGACGTAATACGTCTTTAGTGGTATCAGACATTAAAATGAAAAGGAAAGAAAACCAGGGTGATCTAATAATTTTTCCATGACTGTATGTATTGACTGCTACAATATCCCATCAGTGGCTCTAGATTTAACATTTGTTTGAAGTACTTGCAAAACACTCCATCAATAGGAATAAATATTCACCCACAGATTTAAAAAAGGCCAAGGTAAATGCTCATGTAATTGCTGCCTTTGCTACCTGTATGGGAAGTGATGGAGTCAGAAAAGAAGATGAAATTGTAGATTGTCCAACCTGGTCATAAAGCAAAGCAGCATTGCGCTGGTTGGCCTTCACTGCATCCAACAAACTGTGAAACACGTGTTTCAGAACCTCCAAGTCTGGGGAGCCACTAGCAAGGAGCTGCAGCTCCATGATGCAGATCTCTGGGAAGAGCAGCATGCCACGCCCGTGCCCGTCAGACCCTTCCACCAACTCCTGCAGCACGCCAGATTCAAATCTCACTCCTAAAGGAATAAATAAAGACATTGGAGCACTGTTAGAAGAACGATCACAGACACTGACAGGAAGCTTTACGTCACACTCACACAGGCCGACACAGAAGCATCCAATCCCTAGCAGCTTCATGATACGCATGCACATCGTGCTCCTGCTCCCAACTCTGAGGCAGAGGCAGCTCATAAAAATGAATTAGGACTAAGGAGTTCTGTGCTCAGCCTCACAGCAGTATGGAAGTCCCCTAGTGATTTACTGTAGAGCAGCCCACCAGCCTCTCATGTGCCTTCTGGGAGCTCTTCTATTAATGAAGCCAGCTCACCATCAGTGTGCACAACCACACTCTCCTGTAAAAAACACTTAAAACCTAATCACAACATCTTTTACAGTAAAAACTGAAACATACACAGCATAGTATATGTATGACCGTACAAACTGCTGCAAAAAAGATGGAAGATGGTACTATTTGGTACGTGATCACACAATATTTTCACTTTGAAATATTGCTTTATTTATATAAAGTTAAATATTTATAGTGTGAATAATGCTATAACATATTTACAAAATAAGGTAAATTAATTTTTGCACATCATTTAAAACAGCACATTCTAAGGCACAACATCTTGATTCATCATGTATTTGTCATTTAATCTGATGATATTACTTCTTCACCATTGTAGATTCGTAGTCATAATTGCACAACCAAAAATAATTTGGATAAAAAAAATCTGTGTCTTTTGACGCTTGCTCTAAGTCATAAGATCAAGGTCATGAGGTCCTGAAATGAAGCTGCATGCATTAGTAAAACAACCAAAAAAACACAATGATTCTATTATGACAAATGAGGGGAGATATAATAAGGCTTTGTTTTTGTGACCTGTACCATGTGAGTTTGGAGGCAAAACATAAAACACAGACGTAGAGCACAGAAGCGGGAAAACATTTTTCTGTCATGTCATTATTATTTTGCAGTTTCAAAAAGTAGCCAGAGTGAAGTCCACCCCATGTTAAATGAGGATGTGGTTTATGACACATCCTCAAAGACTAACATCCTTATATGAACTGTCCTCTACTATGACTCCTTCAGACAATGAAGTTCTTAAAAATAAAGTGTCTAACTTTATATCAAAGACTGCTCGTCCTTGTTTTGATAATCAGTTTCCTATGGCTGAAATTATCCTCCTTATCCATCAGGATTTATGTTTACATTGTTATCCCATTCTAAATAGTAGAGGTAAAAACACAGAGATGAATTAAGTGTGAAAAATTAGTTTAATATTGTGTGTTTACCTTCTTCCTGCTTGGCCATGTCCTCTGGATTGCTCTCACTGTCAGCATCATAGCCCTCCTCCTCCCCAGGGGGTTTAACTCCACAGGTCTGTACCTCATCCACCTCCTCAGACAGATCGTCCGTTGGAGCTGCAGCCTCAGCAAAAACCTGGAGCTTCTGACATGAGAAGAACAGAAAAGTGGGTGTGTGTGAGAAGAGAGAGAGGGTTGGTTTGTAAAAATACTTTGAAACCAGGAAAGTATTCAAAGCTGTTAACTTGTTGAATGCATGAATTCTCTTTAAACTCAAAGTTAATAATAAAAATAAATAACCAAATTGACAAGAATTGACTTTAGTGAAGACTATGTAAAATAAATAAATAGTCTTTTTTTTTATTTTTTTGGTAGGCAGCCCGGGGGAGAAAAGATTTGGGTCACAAGGAAAACATCAGCTGACTTCAGGGTTCAAATGAAACAAGGAAAACAGATGGAAATTCAAAATAT
>JAFBJS010000178.1:282105-321085 GCA_016785265.1 Paraplagusia blochii
CTGCATCCATCAATCTCCTCTTTGTCTCCTACCTGGTAGCTCCATCTCTAGGATCATTCTTCTACCAATATAACCACTGTCCCCCCTCTGAACATGTCCAAACCATCTTAATGTGGCTTCTCTAGCTTTTTCTCCATACCTTCCTGTCTGTGTTGTCTTATTTCCCAACTTACCAACATTTAATTCTACCCCTACTATTTTAGGTGGCGCAAAAAGATTGTTTGTCAATGGATCTTCCTTAAATGTAAAAGTATTGTTCATTCTTCCTGCCGAGAATCTCTTGCCAACAACCAAAAAAGGGATCAAAAATCTGCAGGCAAACTCAGGGGTGGAGAACCATCACGGCATTAAACTGTGATATGTGCAGTGGTTAAGCTATAAGACTGGTGAACACACTGAGAAGGAACTAAGCTTCTCAGATATGGCTAAATCTATTATATAAAAAGCATAATCCTTAAGTGTTAGAACAGGCTTAGACAGGCCTTCTAGGACTTATAGAAAACAGAACTAAGGCTGCGAGATCGCTTATGGCTTCAACTGCCATTGGGCAAGTTCTTGTACATTATTATTTCCCTGTCTGTGTAGCATTTGCAGTATAAAGCAAAAGCTTGACGGAACTTCTTTTTTTAACCACATTGTGTGCCACTGCTACATTTTAAAACCTAAAGGTATTATGTCTCTTATTAGTGTTCTAACGTCATACGATTAATACAAAAGTTCTCCCCTAGTAGCTTATGTTTTTTAAACAATTCGTTGGATTGATTATTGCAATGTAAAAACTGTAATTTGCATGTGCTTCAACTATATAAGAAGACTCACCCTCTCTGGCTTTTCCTCAGGTGGATCAGGACATGATGACACCTCAGCCAAAGCCACCCTCAGGAGGGAGTCAAACAGAGGTATTGCAAGGTTGGAGCTCACAACGCCTGACCGTGAGAGCTGGTCTTTCACTTCAAAAAGTGTTTCTTCCACTGTCTGAAGCTTCAAATACAGAGAAACATTATTAGTAGGGACTATGAAGCAAAAAAGGAAAACGCTGATCAATGTCGTGCAGCATTCTATACAGTACCTGGTAGGAGAGTTCAGGTTCTATCCTCTGCAGTGCAGGGTTACTGCTGTGTAGACAAATGGCCAGAAGTGCCTCCAGTAGGCGAATACTCTGAAGCTGCCACTCCTCCTCCAGCTTCTTTGTAGGATCTTTGCTTTTGGCTTCTGAAGGACTAAGCCCTGAAGTGTCAGAAGAATCTTGATTTGTTTCTTCCTGTCTCAGTGTAGTAGCCGATACCGTGGACTCGGGGCTACCTCTACCCTTACCCTCCCTCTTCTTCTTGGCTTTTCCATCTTTGGTTTTACAGGAAAGTTTCTGAATAACCATCGCCATGAGTCGCAAGCAGACATCGAGACCACCCAATCTGAAGAACTGACGCTGAAACAACGGACTGGCCAGGTAGATCCACCGACAGACTGACCAGACATCGGCAGCACGCTGTACCTGCTCTTTGGAAGGAAGCGCCACACTATCTGGGGACAGGTACGGTAGGCGACCTCCAAGAGGTTCACTTGCAGTACTATCATAACCTGAAGTGTCTTCGGAGTCATTTGCCGAGTCACGGTCAGAATCAGCCTCTTTGCTGACACACAGAAAGGCCACACACAGAAAGAGGTTGATGACATGAAGGTGGGTTTCAGCCAGGTTGCGACCTGGTCCTCGGCCTTGACCACCCCGGCTTTTGTGACGTGGTAATGCCTCTTTTAGGCCTTCATAGAATTTGCTTAGACTCTGTGGACCCTCCCCTCCACCTCTGGAACCCAGTTCTTCAGCCAGACCCAAGACAGACTCGGCTTCATCAGTATTAGCACACTCCAACTCCTGAAGAACCCCATAGGCCTGTTGATGTCCAACGCCAATGATTAGAGTTTCAAACACCTTTAGAGCCAAAGCACGGGTCTGGTCCAGGTAAACCAGCTCTGTCACCTGATTTAGTCCATTACAACTCATGAAGAGGTCTCGTACCACCCTATGAGAAAAAAAAAACACAAAAAAAAGTAAGAAAAAAAAGAGTAAGGACTGTTAGTAATAGACAAAGTATTCCTAAGTATTCCTAATAAGACAATTTATTCCTAACACTCTAGGTTGGACACAGATATAATTGTATTTTCATAAAACTTCTATATGCAGAGTTTTTTTCTTTCAGACTTCATCAGACACTTTATTACCACATTTTCTGATTAAATTGGGACTTTTATTGTCATCATTCAGTTGATGTACTTGTGAAGATGAGCAGAGTCATGTGGGATTGAGGTCAACAAATAAACCAGATATTTAAAATGCAAAATGGGATGTTTTGTATCTCCAATTAAAATTCTTTAACCACCACTTCCCTAAACTGCATTGATGAATTTTTGATTGGTTTTGCAGAAAATTCCCTCTTTTCATTAGTGTGAGTCCATTAGGAATTTCATTTGTTAGTGTGAATATAAAAGGGCGCATTTGTTTGTAAAGTATGCAGTAGAAGTAGCAATCTTTTAATTATTTTTCTTGTTTTTGCAGCACAGAGTATATATACAGTCCTAGTTTGGAAAATCTAAAATGACTGTGACACACGGAAATGATTCTGGACTTCTCACTAATTGTACTAATTGAACCTGAACTAATTCCATCCCTCATACGCCTATTAGTAAGATGAGACACAAAGTTACAAAAAGGAGTGGCAAACACTTTTCATTTCAAAGTCATAGCATCTTGAGGACGTAGCAAATATGATAGTTTTACCAAACATTATCCAAAACCGTACTGTGTATCAGTTTGTAATAGTTGGTCAAGTGTATTCAGTTAAAACTGATACTTTTTTTAGTCTACTCTCTCACTGTGCCTGCAGCAATGTATTAATGTATTACATTATTGATTAGCAACAAGCATCAATTAGGAATGACCTGAAACGAAAGACGTTATGACAAAGAGACCTTGACCAATGTTCAGTGGGTCAGGTTTCTAAAGTCTTTAAAAAAAAACAACTTCAACTGCTGCCTAAATATAGTTTCTGGTTTAAATGTTTGTTTTTTTTCTGCCTGATTTACAATTCTTGCAGCTAATATTTTCCTAATAGCTAATTTTACATGCAATTACATTTCATTTCATATGTCAGCATAGAAAGTTTCATGTTGCATCTACTGAAAGACAGAATTACAGTCAAACTGCTTACCTTGATTTGAGGAGAGCAGGTAGAGTTTGGAGGTATGTCAGTAGAACCTCCAGAGGCAGGCACTTTGTATGATAACTGCAGACCTGAGTACAGACAGTGGAAACTCCCAGCTGTTGGGCATGGTGGGCAAGTTCTACACCTCGTTGGAGCACGGGATTGAAGATATGCGTGTAGAGTTGCCACTGCACTATAGCATTGCCCCTCAGGGTGAGGTGGCACACATGTCCGGCTATTTGCTGACTCAGCAGCCAATCCTCACCAAACACAAGCTCCTGATAGGCCTCAAGGGCATCCCACTTCCACAGCATGTCCTCTGCTCCACCTCCACTTGGCAGAATACCCTGGGAGCGGTAATGAAGAGTGGCCGATATGGACGAAGGTTCTCCGTGCTGCAACGTTTCCTCCAGACCTGGCAGTTGGCTGCTATCCAGGGTGCAGATGTTACAGGAGGCCAGTTTGGCTTTTTCTGACGGTTGTCCACCACCAAGCTGGTCTAGGATCAGTCTAGCCAGGACACTGAGAACATGAGATTGGTAGCTTCGCAGACCAGGAGCTTGAAAGGCGTATAGCAAAGGTCCAACAACTGAACGTGGGTCCATACAGCAGCAGATTCCAACAGCCTGTACCCCAACAAGTACCTGGAGAACAGCTGGTCCACTTGGAGAAAGACGTTGCAGGAGTCGCAAACACTGGTGAGCACAGGCAGCCAGGCAGCAGCAGCGTTCAGGGTAGCGTACCGCATCGACCTCGGTTCCATCCCTGCCCTCTCCTTCCTCCTCAAAGGGATTACCTCTTGCTGCCTGTTTGAAGGCCGAAACAGGCAAACCTGACAGATCTCTATGGTGATGAAGGAAGTGTGAGTACTCACAGCGACGATGGCGTCGTCTGGCACATACAGACTGATGCAGTTGTTCCGACTTTGCTTTTTTAATAGCACTGATGATCTTAAACACACCAGCTATAAGACCACGTAACCTCTCTGACGCCTCGCTTCCTATGTCAGAGTCTCTCACCTTTCCTAGACCCTCCAGTTGCAGCACAGTGGTCTCGAAAAGCTCCAGACCTCGGTGCTGGACAAATTCATGGATGAGTTCAAGTGCCTGGCTAAAGAAAAAGGGATTGGGTGTAGAAGCCTGTAGACAGGCCAGAAGCACTTGCAGCACACCCTCCAATAGCTCTGGCAACAAAAGTGCCCTGTGACGATAACGGGAGAATGAAAAATCTTCTTGAACCTCCTGCAAGGTTTTCTTTGGACGAGGTGCAAAAGGGTTTGCCTGTCTGTCCAAGCAGCTTCGGATTTTAAGTGTAGCTCGCAGCAGGTCTGTCAGACTACGTCTCAGGCTGTCTGGAAGTGTTTCACTCTGACTAACGTCGACTGACATAAGGTGCAAGATGGTACGTAAGAGCATTCGTTGCACCAAAGCAATAGGCTCTTCTGTCCAACCTCCAGCAAGTTCTTCAGCCCCGGTTCCGCTGCCTCCTCCCCCTGGACCACAGCAGTCTCCAAATTCTGTGAGGATCTCTGTGAGTGTGGGGACAACACTGGCTGCAAGGCCAGGGTTGTGGTTGATGTTCATGTCAAACTTACAGACTTTCTCAAGAAGGGAAAGCAACACATGGCAGAGATCAAAGGGCGAGTTCTCCATGCGGTTAAATATTGATATAGCAGCTGGATCAGTCAGGGTTTCAGTGTCCACCGCCTGAGACCCAGGGGCTCTCGGATGAGGATATGGTGCACTCATGATTTCAGAGGTTGTGTTGGCAGAAGATGGTAACTGAGAAACTTCAGAGCGATGATATTGAGAGGTTATTCTGACGGTGGAACCATGTAATCTCCGACTCCTTGTTCCTGCTGAACCTGGCGTCGCTTTGTCCTCTGAGTTATTTTCTGAATCTGAGGTAGAAACCTGGGACTTGCGAGCATCCTTCACAGAGTATCGCTGCGCCGCTCGGTGCGTTCTCCTTGATTTCCAGGTTCCACTGCCGACACGGGACCTTTTCCCAGTGTTCTCATCATCAGCTGTAGCCTTCTGTCCTCCTGCCTTAGGGGGGACAGCCTTCACCTCCCTAAGAAATATCTCGAGTAGGGACGGCAGGGTGAAATCTGTCAACGCACAAAAACCAAAATGAATGTCAGTTGATCTTTAATAAATTTAATAAAACTGGGCTATTCCTAAAGTTGTACTGTAGTGTAAACATTGGTTATAGATTAGAAATCAATCATTACACAGGTAAAATTGTGACATAATTCTTAGCAGAAAGATTATTGTGAAAAAGATGGACCTTAAGGGGGCGTAAGGGACATTTTTAATACACTTGGCATTCGTATAAAAAAACAATATTAGTTAATATGGGCATCAAGCTCAGTCAACAGTCACCTGAACCTGTTTTCCTAATTTTGCTTACCGTCTTCTGAGACTACAAATTAATTAAAGTAACAATGTCTCAGAGAGATGTTAAAGAGGTTGGCAGTCTTCTGTCATCCTGAGGTCACGAGTAGCAAGAGCCAAAGCTTTACTAGTCTTGTGTGACCATTTTGCACATAGAACTATGATAAAACTGTTTGGTAAACCTGTTTATCAGTCCAAAATTAAGATTTTATAAGAATTTATGAACATTTATGTACATTCCTGAGAATATTTGTTAAAGACAGCACAAATATAGGGAACCTCAAGCAAAAAATCAATGTGCAAATAAAAAAGTTACAGAAAAAAGTTACCTCAATCTCTCCTACTCAAAACATAACATAAAATCTATTCATTTTGCTGAGGGTATAATGCGTAGCCTTAGAGTTGTAAAAAAAACAAAATATGTTAATTGAAATGATTAGTTACAGACTTACATGAGTAAAATGAAGTCACATGCAATTGCAGCAGAACCCTTTTAGGTATGTGTAGCTAATATCATCTTGAACGTAACATGGAGTAAATTATACTTTAATATACTGACCAGGGGCTTTTTCCTCCTGTACAGGAATTTTCCAAACCAGCGGCAGCAAAGACAGGAGCAAAGTGAGCAGCTCTTCCCGACATGTCAGCTCCTGAAAGAGTACATATATCACAGGGATGTTACCTAGAATGCCTTCATGCCCCCTCTCTCTCTCTCTCTCACTGGTGACACTCTGACTAAACGTCAAGTCACTCCCACTAGGACACACTCCTACGTCTCCACATTAAAAACCTTTAAGTATGTTCCTTAGGCATCTCCACTAACCTCAAAAACCTTGATTATTAATTCAGACAGTTGTGTGTTTTTGTTTACGTGCCTAAACTTTTATCTATATTAACCTAATAAGTACTTGACATGTGTGTCACAATGTAATGTAGCACCCATATGGTAACTTTGCTTTCAAGACCCATTAGGATCTGTCCAGTGCATTTCTCACAACAAAGAGAACCCATTCCTTAATGTGTTAATTAGGGACAAACCTTCTCGTTTTTAGTGTGAATTAAAAATATTAACAGTTGGTCTACAGTTATTTAATTATTTCAGCCCTGTGTCCTTTATCACGTCAAGATTACTCTTTTATGATTGAGAACAACAATTCCTAAACACATCTGCATAAAATGCTTTGGAAACCTTTTAGAGAGCACATATAATGATGTGTACCTGTTAGGTATTGCAGAATGGAAAAAAGCATTTTGATTTGATAAAAGATCTTAAATGGACAAAGTGATGCATAAAAATGCAATAGAAAAAGCAAATATGATGAAAAAGACTCAACTCACAAAAATGTAATGTTAAATATTATCCTCAAAATTGACCAATGCATTGCCTATTTCAAAATAGTCAAAAATGTACCAACATTTTATTAAACAGAAAAATAGGGACATTGAAGTCAAGAAAATGTCCACAATGTCCTAAAAGCCATCTAAAAATGAGCATAACATTCTTTAAATTAGGGCCAAGTCAAAAGTAAGGTGATTTTTTTTCTAAAACGAAAAAAGTAGTACATTGTAAAGACAATGAACGTCTGTCCACTTTCGTAAAATTAAATAAAAATACACGGAACTGATTATAACTGCATTCTTGACCCTAATTCAGGTCACCGCTGACTCACAACGCTGAGCTTGTGATGGCACACTTATGTATTAACGCATACAAAGAATGAAAAATATGACGAGTGTCTTTGACGCTATCTTACAGTATGAGGCTCAATGGGATGACACACAGGGTCATATTATAGTATAATAATGCCATTATGTAAATCATGTGCTACTCAGGCAGATGACGATTATATAAATCTATTTGTTTTTAAAGACACCATTGTACTTGGACGTTAAATATTTTGTATTTGTCGTAGAGACCTTGTGACAACAGAGAGTTTTAATAGTATTCACATATTCTCAGTACACTTCAATGGCCTTGACACACTCGGAAGCTCTCTAATGCACTGGTTTCTCGGAAGCTCATTTTACCTGATTAGCATTGATGTCACTACAAAATATTTATCAGAAAGCATCTGCAAAATTAAATGTGGCTCAAACCCTGACTCAGCAGTGCCAGTGAAAGGCATTTGTTTCATATATAAGATGTAAAAAGGGTGAAAAAGTAAACTAGAAGAACAAAAACCACTAGGGACATAGAGGCTGGTGTGAAAAATAAGTACCGTATATACTGTATATAGGTGAATACCCTGCAGTTTATTGAACTAACTAACTTTTTACTTTTGTTTGAAAGTAAAAGTATTTCCATTAAAATTGAATTTCTCAGTTATCCAGGTCATTTAATCCAAAACGTGTCCTGGATTATTAGCAGGATTAATAGATGCAAACTAAAAAAAAAAGGATCATTAGCAGTTAAAGCTCATGCTAAGGTTACATTGATTCATCTTCAACCTCTTCTATCCATTACCAGGTTTCAGGCACAGCAGGTCTCCACCTGCCACCCAAATTACAATGCAGCATACTGTGAGAGTCCCAGCAGGTGCTGAGCCCGCTGGACATTATGCAGCTCAGTTGGCAAACTGGTTGACTGGTGGATTTCGATTTCAATTTTCAATTTATTTTAATTATAGAGTACATTTTATGCACAACGCAGACTCTATGTGCTTTACGGTTACAGTTTGCATGTGCCCCCTGCCCTTATAGAACCTCACAGTGGCTGAGGAACAATTCCCAGGATTTGAACCTTAATCCTTGCGGAACCAGGTCAGCTTACTAAACTGTTAGGCCACCACTGCCATGCTAAGGATACCAATGACATAAACAATTGCTGAAAAGCTGCCCCAAATCATAGGGGCAGAGCTTTACTCCACAGATGATTTTGCAAAATGTGCCATCATCACACTGTGTAAGCCTTCAGATAAAGTTTTGGTGACACACCTCCCCTTCTATTCTCTTAGATAATTCCCTAAATATTTAACTTTTACTGGAGATAGCAACCTTTATTGATTTTGTTGTTGCCTTTTTCTCTCTATGAGCAGTGAATGGGTAAAACAATACTTATTACTCTTTGAAAACACCAGCTATGACACACATCCATTCCTGCATCTTTCATGAGGCCTTCTCATTTCTCCAAAGAGTTGTTGTAACTGTAAAAAAAAATATCCTCTTACAGCTAACCTCCAATGGCAGCACAAAGCAACATCCAATTGGTTCACTTGGCTTGTCCTCCAAGTACAATTCCAAGTACAATTGAATTTCACACATGTCGACCCAAATAACCATTGAAAAACAACTAATGTCGGAAATGTTTTAGCTTGGAGTTAAAGTCAGAGGTCAATAACATTCCAAAGGTGACAACTGCATAATTTTTTTTCCTTCTTTTTCTATGAAGATCATCACTATAGCCTGCCATTGTTCGTCTTCTCAGATGTTCAACCTCAATGACTGAGAGCACCTGACTATGACAACCACACTGTAACAACATGGGATAAAAAGCAATCATTACACCTCTAATGGTGTCACATTAACCCAGTCATGTGAAAACTCTACTGTTCTCACAGCACATCAACATCTTTGACTCTGTCACTTGACCCAAAAAGATGTACAGTTCAAACTGTGAACTCCATAAATCCGTGTTCCCAAACTTTTTTGCACCACAAATCGGTTAAATGTCTCGTACTATTTTCACGGACCGGTCACTAAGGTGTGGCAGATAGATATCCCGTAATAAAATTTTATTTATGGTGAAATATTTTCCTCCCAATAAAATCTTCCTACCCGAATTAACTATGCATGGGCATAACAGGGATTTCTCAAGTGAACACAGACTATAACTTTCTCCTACCAGACCAATATAAAAAGTTAGAATCTTGTTTCAATGACTCTGCGTCATTTTGAGTTTATTGTTGTTGTCTTCACTGAGAAAATATTTCCTAATCAAATATAGTTGCATTATTGATGATGGAATCCTAGCCATTCTATTGTTCAGTTCTTTTGTTGATATGGGTATGGATCAAGTCGTAGTAATAGTCAGATGGGACCAAAAGGAAACATTATTTCTCGGCACCAATTCACCCATGGACCAGTTTCGGTGCCCGGCCCAGTGGTTGGGCACCACTGCCATAAATGACAGTGAGAA
Source organism: Paraplagusia blochii (assembly GCA_016785265.1). Classification (NCBI taxonomy): domain Eukaryota; kingdom Metazoa; phylum Chordata; class Actinopteri; order Pleuronectiformes; family Cynoglossidae; genus Paraplagusia; species Paraplagusia blochii. The sequence goes on from JAFBJS010000178.1 coordinate 291,834, forward strand.
TGATGGATTCTGTGCATCCAGCTCTATGACCAGGATACATGAGAATTTTTTTCTGAAAACAAATTGCTAAAACATTTTCTTTTCATTGTGGCTAAAATTTTGGTGCAATATGCCGGGAACCAAATAAACTGTCCAACCACAATCAGGCAGGAGGACTTTGGATCTTTATAATCAGGAAATGGTAAAGTAAAATATGCAGTGCTCAATTCCCCATCAAAATGAAAATGTAGTGACATTTGAGAGGAAGTAAAAGTGGACTACTGCCAACCTAAAAAAAACATTGTCACATCTATTGTGTTTATTTCTTGACTAAACATAAATGGGCATTTTTGCAAATAGGTTGTATGCACTGTCGCTGCTCCTAATAATTCAAAAGAGTTCATTTTTGACTGCTACTTTTGTATATATGATTTTTGTACTCCTTTTATACTTGAATATATATTTCTAAGCACAGGAGGACTTTATAGTTTTCCTCCATGGAGTGACATTTATCTTAAAATCCCACTTCAGCTTACATAACCATTTGCTCGTCTTTTTAAACCACATTTTTTTCTGATGTAAATCCCCTTGTTCTGTTTTTTGAATCACATCCTCCAAGATCCCAGGAATAGGAATAGGGAAATAAAATACGGAAATACTACACATCACAGTTTCACAACAATAAAACATGCACTTGACTTAGAAGTGTGTAAGAAGCAAGTAAAAACCCTGAACTTTAAGTTAGTCAAACTGTGCATATTTAGTTAGATTTATTCTATGCCAACAGATTGAAGTATTAGTTTCTTTCTCACCTGGTCAATGATTGAGTCCAAGGTGCTGAGTAACAGGAAGCCCCGTCCCCTGACCAGATACTCCCCCAGTGCCACCATGTGACTCTCCTCCTCATCTTCGCCCCGAGCCTCAGCTCTTTGAGCCACTGCACTGCATAGTTGGTGGACATCGGTCAGGAACTCCCTCGCCAGTGTGTTACTGGCCCCACTCATATCTGAGCTGTGAATGAACATATAAAGCAACAAACAGTGGGTCAGAACCTTTAGCACAACACAATTACAACCATCAACAGAATGACACTGCAAATGGAACAAAGAAAAATCTCATTTTATCACTTGCTCATTTCGCAAGGCAAGGTTTTCATGAACTTGTTCACAGGTGACAGGTGACGCAACGTGTGTAAAAAAAAATAGTACAGTATATAAATAAATTTTCACCGAACAGGAATTTGGACTCACTTTATTAGACAGTAGCTCTGTATATTCTGCCATTGAAATATTGTTGATTTGTTCATTTATTTCAGTTTGGCCCTAAATACAGTTTATGAAGCCAAAATATACCACATACACCACATGTGTCAAACTCAGGCCAGGGGGCAAATCTGGCCTCCTATGGAATGTCTACTTGAGTTACACTAGTAAATAGCCACTATTTAGTGGCATAATTTGTAGTATTGCCAACTTTTTGTTGTTTGACTGTGAAATGCTACAGATAAAGTAAGTTTTTTTCCATATTTTTTTTTTAAAAAAAGGACATTACATACTGTATCTACAGAGGAGAAAACATAAACAATTGCGGTCAATTTGTGAAAAAATATTAAGTTTGGCCTGTGTCTTTGTCCTAGTTTAAACTTTGGCTGTGAATTTGAGTTCGACACCTCTGACATACATGAAGAGATTTTTTTTTGCCTTTGCCACTATCAGGTTTCAACTGTACCCTTCTTTAGTTTGCCCCAATATTGGATCGTAATTGATTCGTATTGTGAAGATTTCTGATATTTCTGATATTGTGGATATCCGCTATTGCTAATATTGTGCAACACAGCTAATGACAGGTACCGACATAGGCTGTTTGTGCAGGGAAAACAGAGATAAATATTTCAGAACCTTATGTGTAGTTTTCCACAATACCCAAGGGTTGTGTTATGAGATTTTCAATATCAGAAGAAAAACAGTATTGGTCCAATATGTTCCAAGATGTTCCAGGGATATTTTTATGAGATAACCTTTTGTTTGTTTGCTTAGTTAAGAGGTCATGGAGATTTTTCTGTGGAGTGGTATATTATTTTTGTCAGACTGCAATAACTAATTGGGTTTTATAGTTCCATCAGAAATCTGGATCAAAAACCTCAAACCACCATTTTTCTCAACCCCATTTTTGTTGCAACTACTGAAGTAGTTACTATGGAGTAAATTCAAGTTGCTTTGTTTTCCTTAGTTCGTGTTACACATTTTCCCCCTATTATTAACATAACAGTCTCGACTAATCAGTGACGTCTGTCATTACGCACTGTGACATGCTTCGTTTACCACAGCTGGTGCAAATCATGCATTGAAATATTCCCGTTCAAATCTCGTTTGTTTTAAGAAAATAAAGTCAGGGATCAAGTTCAATCCAACACCTTTATGATGATCTAGGTAGGTGAGATTAATGAGTAGATGTTTACGGCACTTGTCAAGCCTCATGCAAATGCATTACTAATGGATTAAGTCGTGTTGACGTAACAATTTGACAGCACGTTTAAAAAAAAAAACAACAAAATAAAGACACAAACTGACAAAAGTAAAACACCAGAGGCATGAGTACTCTAATAAGGAGTCTCATTTTCAAAAATGAAAGTATAAATAAGGGTAAAGAAAAGGAATGAAAATTTTGGAAGGAGAAACGACAACCAACTTCCACCAATCCTTCCAAAATGAGGCTTTGCAGACGACGGTAAATCTGCATGTTCGAGTATTTTCTTCAGCCTCTTTCTCAATGACAAACAAACAGCCTTATCATAAGTGGCAGACTCATGCTGCTGGACAAACAGTAACTTATAATTCACCCATACATTGAGTTCAAAGCATGCCTTTAGGCTCAAATACCAATCTGACCCACCACACGTTCAGCCTAGAGCTGAACGTGAAACGCTGCACACAATCGCCTCATAACAGTGTCCACTCAGACTTGAACCAACACGTTCCGACAATTGAAGACATAAGGCGCTGAGATTATAAAACTTTGTTTCCAACACTGCCCTAAACAAAAGAACAATTTGGTACTGGTCTTACCAAACGTTACGGGCCGCAAAGGTTTCCTTCCAGTCATCTTGTGTTTTCTCTAAGTCTGAATGTACTTCTGCTGGCTGTATCTGCATACCTCCTCACACCAGGGCTGACTGAATTTTCTGTTCTGCAGCACAAATTCCATTAAATTGGAATTTCAAATGGAAGCCTTCCAGATTCGCAGCAGATCAGCGTATCACATGAAAGCATGTGATGTCACATGGTCAGGGACTGGCCTCAAGTATACTGACAAACCTCCAGGGCACAGGAGGACCTCCATGATCAGGCGTCATTTACAGGCACTAGCTCGAAAAAATGAAAAAAAAAAAACTTACAGTAATTGACGGATAACAACACCTAAACCTTTGGAAACAAGTCCATATTAAGCCTGACAGGGAAATAACTTATTCTGATTAATAATCCTGATTGTATTTCTGTGGTAATTACAAGATTCAGAGACTAAAGACTCTTTTAAACCTTAGATTAATTTACTATGATTAAGGTTTTTCACAATTTATTTATTAAGTTGCCTTTAAATAGAGCCATTTGGTGCAATCAAATTTTAAATGTGTTTAACTAGTTTATACTGGCACTTTAAAAGCACTGCCTCTACACTCATTTCCCCCTCTCTGCATGTGTGTGTATCCTGGCATAACTATAAATATCTCTTATTAACTCATAAGACAGGTGACAGAAATAGTCAGACAGGAAGAGCAGAGGTGACAGAGCAGTGATGGCGACAGAAGGAGGGGCGTTAACTTTCATCACTAAAACAAAATCCTAGAAAAAACACAGAAACTCTCCTTATCTAAATGGTGAGTTTTGCACCATCGTCCACCCTGCCCTGTCATATTCTCAAGACGATAACTGAAGGCCTTGTACAACACATACAAAGCATTTGCAAAATCTAACATCTTCTTCGTTATTTTCAGATAAAACCTCTGCAATTCAGTATAAAAATATAAGGTATAGCAGCTTATACCTGTCCGGGGGGCGTGGTTTCTCAACTTTGTGGGTGTGACTCACATGTGGAATCCAATGGGAGAAGGGAGGGTGGGTCTGTGACCAATCGCATTAATGGTATTGTCTATGCATTAGCCTACAGTTGCCACCGCGTTGTGCTATCATGTACTACGGTCTAGCAACATCTATGGCATATACAACTTAAACTTTATTTAATTATAGTGCCAAACCATAGCAACTGTTATCCCAAGGCACTTGACAAACAACTATGTATTACCACTCTGGTTGAGGGTCTCCAGAGACTGTAGGTTCAAGATCAAGGTTCAAAAAAACTTTATTTATCCCCAAGGTGCAAATGGAGGAGATGAAAACACCAGGGGGTTGCCTTTGGAACGACGAGAACTTGGGTGCATGACTGAGAAAGGCTAAAGGGACCTTTGATATGTATAACAAGGGGCCATAAGTGTTGTTGGGAAAACACCAGGGCTGTGTTTGGGGGAAGGGAAAAGGCCAACATGGCCCTTTGAGGTGTATATGTGAAAAATAAAGTGCATGAAGGGGTCAAATGTGGGGTAACAAATCCCCAATCTCAAAAGTAAAAATCCAAACAAATCCAAACAATTACATTCATTCATTTCCATGGTTTGATATGACTGGTATATGATCCATTACATAAATGTAAACATCACATTTAATCGATTGCCCTCATCACCTGTACTCTGTTATATCATGTACAGCAGTTAGATATAAATCACACAAACATCTATTAGTAAAAATACTTTCTTTAAGCATAATTTACAGGACCTAGGCATTTTGCTGATGTGGCAGGAAGGACATTTGTTAAAAAAAAAACCCTTGCCAAATCAAACAGCAGTTTAAAGACTGTTGGTGAAGGGTGGAGTAGAGGGAATATCTTTGTGCATGTGAGATTAAGGATGGTGCAGGTGAAACTGCCAAGCCGGAGAAAGTGAGGAGGGACCAGGGAAGATACTTAGATTGAGTAAAGATGAAGAGACATGAGCAGAGTCCTCTGGTGTATGACTTAGGTTGTAGTAGTGGACAGGTACCTCAGCAACTGCAATATGTCAACGTAGTCACGGGGTAGCAGTTAATAAGTGTAGTGTGACTGTGTTGAACATTTTATTAGACTTTAGTAGATATAAATATTATGAGTGTAAATATCTGGTTAGGAAATCTGTCTGCTGCTCTCATCCATCTCAATATCTAGCACTTTGTCTAACTGTACAATGGCACAAAAAAAATCCCACAAAATCTCACAAACAAACATATCAACTAGGATATTATTTCAAGCCTTTTAACTAAACCCAGTTTTTTTAATAATCACTTTTCAGCCTAAAGGAACAAACAGCTAATGAATGTTAATATGCACACTTTGTTCCAGGTAATTTGCACGCGTGTGTGTGTGTGTGTGTTATTTACTCTGGACAGCCTACAAGCAAGAGGTACTTCAGGTGCCTAATGTGCCATGATTTCTATCATCATTATGTAAATCAAGGCAGCTCTTTAGACTCAAAGCTAATGCTCCATGAATACAGAAGGCCCATAATGTCTACTTTAGTGGTCGCACATATAAATGAATAAAATAAATCTTTCAATTCTTCATTAAGTTCAATATGGCCGTGAATGAAGGTGTTAAAGTCGTGTGTCACAGTGTTTGGTTCCTGAGGTACTGTATCTGTAGTTCAGAACCAATACCAATAAAGGTTGAAATGATTTTTCAGGTCAAAAACAAAGAAAACACCGTAGGGGGGGAACAATGCGTGAGTTGAATAAGGGATTATGGAGATGAAGCTGAAAAGCAGAAACAGTGAGACCTCAGGGAAGATTTACTGAAGTGGAGACGATGGTTGGTTTAACTCCAGATGAGGCAATGGATCGGGAAAGACAGAGGCGGACGAGGACCTGTGTTAAGCTGTGAAGACAGCTGCTGGGAAATGAATAAGAATCTCTGAGAGAAAATGAAAAATACTCTGAGGCATTGTCAACACCTACCAGAATTTCAGTGCATCTTTGGTATTGTTGGGGTGATGCTGCGCATAGTGGAAGAGACAGAGGAAATTCTCCAGACTCTGAAGACTGACCTGGTAAAAGACAAAAAAAAATAAAAGACTGGATGAAACACAAATCAGACACAGATTGTGATATGGATCCCTTTGTCAAAATTAAAAAGTCATATTCAAACTAAGATTTAAGGATCTTGGTTCGTTAGGGAAATAAAGCACTGGCTAAAAGGTAGCAAATATTTTTACCTCATCATGCAAACCTTACTTCTACTCATTTTTTAATTTGACAAATGTAGCAAAAATACGCAGTACACACAGTGATGGGCAAGGCTTTTAAAAATCTGGACCTACAGTATGATTTCTAAAAATATACATACAGCCATGTAAAAATGATTACACCACTCTTTCTTTAATTTCTTGTCCATTTAAAAGTCTGCTTCCACTTTATCTACATTAATCTGGACAAATGTAATAACAACAAAAAAGGCTCATAATTAACTTTAATTTCAGAGCTGATTTCTGGCCATTTTGCATGGTTTTATTGACAGTGACAAAAATCACTTCCGTTCCTACATCACTAGCAATAACGTTGTACTGACAAATACAGTGCATTTAGTCATTGCATGGTTTTGTGTTCATTGTTTCCCCCAGGTGATAAACCTTTAGTTGAACAAGGCATTAAGATGAACAAGGAATTGAAGAAAACAGCAGAGTGGTCTAATCATTTTTCCCATGACTGTATATAATACATGCAGCCATTAACCAGCTAAATAAATACCATCAGAATATTTTGACCATAAAATGGTATGTATGTATGTAACATGTTGTTTTATAGTTTATCAAATTATCTTATATTTTACCCATAAACATATTTTATTTAGTTATTAGTAAGTGTACAAAGTTTGACTTAAATGGTGTTTGTACAAGTAAGATACAAGATGTAGTAGAGAATTATAAGAAAGCTATTTTTTGGAGAACATTTCTACAGTTTTAAACAAATCCAAAACAATCCGGTAAATTCAAACCAACAGCAATGAAACCTTTACGTTTTTTTTGTACTTTTTAAAGGTGACTCAGTGAAGAGATGAAATGAGCTTTGTCACACTGCTGCAGTGTCAGTGTCAGACCACAGAGCAGCAATCTCTCTGGAGTCTTAAACAGCGAGATGAGCCACCTGATCGCTTTAACCACGTTAGTGCTTCCAGAGACGTGCATTAAAACCTTCCCGCCAGACGTGTTTCCACAGCCACTGTTCCAGCGCCTTCTTACGATACGCAAGGACTTAGCTTTGTGCCTCTGATAATCCGACACCACTTACTGGGTTCATCCTGGCCAAACTGATCCCTGACTGTGTGTCAATACTATGGGCGTCTGGGGTCACAAAGCCAATGAAAGAACACACTGTCACTACCAATTGCATAACACACTGACTGACTCGCAATTAAAGTGACAGGATGGAAAGAAGAGCAACATGAAGTCACTGCACAAATCTGTTGGTGTTTTGGAAAGTCATTTAAAATCCCATGTAAAAATAAATAAATAAAATATATAAACCACACCAATTAAATTATAAATTTGTTTATAATGATTTGCATGTTGTAGGGGTGACCGGCGCCACCCAAATCACACTGCACCATATTGTGAGCCTTCCTGTGGGTGGTGAGCCCACAAGACCTGGCAACCTGGCACCTGGTGGATTCAAACCTGAAGCCTGAAGGACCCAAGTCTGCTTCCTTAACCACTAGGCCACCACTACCATTTTTTTTTCTGATTTCTGGGCAAACTTCCATATTTACTTACACTATCAGAACATCCGACATTGGATAGCAGAAGAAATAAACATTTGAACCAGGATCACATGAGTGCTTTCTGGTTTCGAAACTAAGGACACGTCCTGGTTCAAATCGTGTAAACTTGAAGTGAAAGTGAACTACTCATTGTCATTGTGACATCACATGACTGCGCTAATCACCAAACTGACCACCAAATTATTATCATCATTATTGTTGTTGTATTGAGTTGCTGTAAACATTACAATCCATTTTTGCAATACTTATGGTGTGGCACCAATCATTTTCTGTGATAACCAACTGAATACGAGAACATGAAAAGAAGCAGCGGCAACCCTGACAATCCCTTACGGTAATTTTCACACATCGTAGGACTGCACAGGGTCCTCTGTGTGAGTGTGAAACTGGTTTACATACTCAACTTCAGTGTGATTTTCCTGGAGATATTGAGGTGCCTTGATACTTGGAATTCTTCTTGACCTTCTAATAAGGTCGCCAAATAAAACACCAACATGGCCTACGTAAACAGTCATGAAAGAAATATTAGACAATGCCATATTTATTGATGTCTCAGTGAAGATTTTCCATTCATCCAGGTCATGATGTTCAAAACGGGTTTAGTTCCAAGCAACTGGACTTACTGGAGTAGAACTTCTAGAGTTCCCTCTTACGTCAACCAAAAATTGATGTTGAGTTCCTCAACTGAGGAATGAAATGTCTTTCAACTCCAAGAAGAAGTCCAGTTGCCGACAACTAAAACCTTTTTGTAGTTGATGTTAGACCATCAATAACTATGGATTTTTCCCGATTTTGGTTTATTATGAAAACCATGGAGAATAGCTGGGTATCAGCTCTTAAATTGAACCTTCATTATTTCTCCACGCAATTGTACCTATAGCAGACACACATTGTGTCTTCACTAGATATTACCATTAGAAAAGGAGAATAGGAAGCAATTCAAGGATCCAACTTTTTTGGACCAAATTGCAAACTTTTTTTTCAAACACAAACGATGTCTATTACTTTTGTAAGTGAAAAAGACAAACACACAGGTGGGTATTGAGTCAACATCCGTGCTAGTTGTCAACAGCAAAAGGAAAAATGTTTTTTCGGAATTTTGAAAGTCACACCCATGGTTAATCATTAGACTTAGAAATGCAAACAAAGCTAACCATAAACCTTAGACAATAATGATGCAGACTGACCCGAACTCACCCAAGTTAAGAAGACACAAAGAGGATGAGACATCAACAACCAAGCAGAGAGGAAATGGTTGGGATTGGGAGCAGATGGAAGTCACTGCACATCAGGGGGCTGGACAACATCACACACAGGAGATGAGAAAAGGCAGAAAAGGAAATGAATGGCTTAGGAGACAGAGAGGAGATGGAATAAAAGGAAAAGTGATAATTACGTAAAAGAAAAATCCACAGCAATTGTCGAGATGACAAAAAATAAAAAGCTAAAATGGTGCCCAGATTGTTGGCTTTAATGTTGGACAGGTGCACTCTCACGAAAAAAAACAAAACAAACAACAATCAGCGCACCTATTTTAGAACGCATTCTTCCTCGCACAGGAAACTGAGTGATTTACGATAACACCAGTTTTGGTGGAACAGAGTTGCTCTTTCCTCTGAGGGTCTAATTCAATATCAGAGAGCACTCGGCAGCACAAAGCAGCCGGGCTGATTTTGACAGTGGGAGACTGCCAATAGAGATTAATAAAGCTAAGAGAGGAAATTTGGCAGAGCCCATTACCACAAACAAACAGAAAGCTCTGACTTTTCCTCCGCTGTGATGAACCCTAAATTGCACAGGTAATCAGCGGAATCGAGACAATGAGCCGTTTCCACCGGCTAATAACCACATATGCTAATCAAATTTGAATTTCTACAGATGGCCGGCATACTTATGGGGAATTGGACAGATTTTTAAAAAACATGCAAAATAATTATGTTTGTTGCAACTAGTGTCATGGCAGTAATAAAAAATATAAATAACAGCAAATTCGTCTAATGATTTTCTCATAAAAATGATTGGATGTTTTTTATTTTATTCCTATCATACTTAACCTGAATTGTTCACTCTTGCCGTCAGAGCAGAGGACATGGACAACTGGACAGATTATGTTAGCCTCTGGCAAAGCTTTAACTATTTTTCCATTCCAACATTTCAGTTATCATATGCCCTATTATGAAATAGGTGTATTATGGGCTGTTTTCTTCTTTTCCTTTCAGCTTGTCCCTTTTTTTCAGGGGTTGCCACAGCGAGTCAATAATTTCCATCTCGTTCTGTCCTCTGTATCCTCAACTGACTTCACCTACCTCCATGTCGTCCCTCACTACATCCATCAATCTCCTCTTTGTCTTCTACCTGGTAGCTCCATCTCTAGGATCATTCTTCTACCAATGTATCCACTGTCCCTCACCTGAATATGTCCAAAACATCTTAATCTGTCTTCTCTAGCTTTTTCTCCAAACCTTCCTGTCTGTATTGTCCCCCAATCACCTCATTCCTGATCCTGTCCATCCTAGTCACCCATTAAAGAGAACCTCAGCATCTTTAACTCCTCCACCTCCAGCTGTCTCCCGTCTTCTACCTATTCCTAGTGTCTCTATTCCATCCATCATGGCTGGTCTCACAACCATCCTTTCCCTTCACCTTAGCTGTCTCTCCTCTATCACAGATCACTCCTGTCTCTTTTCTCCAGTTGTTCCATCCTGCCTGTACTCTATTCTTCTTCTCTCCTAAACAGTCTCCACTGCTCTTAAACAGTAGATCTTCAGTATCTAAACTCCTCCACCTCTTCCACCTCTGCTCCATGTAACCTCACCATTCCACTGTTCTCCCTTTCATTCGAACACATACGCTGTCTTGCTACTAGTGACTATTATTGGCTGTTTTCTTAAATACATTTTTGCATCTTGGCATAATGCTCTGCAAAGCCTAGAGTACAGCAAAATCCACAAATCTTAAATTAAATGTAGACAAAAATGAGGACCTAAAGTATCCAACTTGTTAAAAAAGAACTCCTCACAGAGTTTCACCAACATCTATTTGTGGTTGATTTTGGACCTTTGCTTTAGTTCTTGATGCCAAATATATTGCTTCACTATCCGTGACACATTCGAGCTTAGTTTGTTTTGTTCTGACTGAAACTTGCTTTGTTTTCAGACAGGTTTTCTCCATAAGAGTTTTGCTTAAACTGATACAAGTACAGATATTCACATTTGTGCTGCGGCCATTACAGAGTAAGACACAAACATCCTTCATGTTGTCTTTCAACAAATATGATATGAAATGAAAGGAAGTGTTGTAAAGGTGGCACAGCTTGTGGTCAAGGGGTGATATGCACTGCACGGATGAGGACTCAACCCAAACCACAGAATCAACTGCTTACAGACAGTTTTATTTTACGTACCATCAGCAGAAGGCTTTCTCAAACCAAAAGGAAATAGATATATTTGAATTAAACCATGGTCAAAATGATAATTAAACAACAATACTGACTAATACGATAAAACAAATAATAATTCTAAGGATTTGTTAAACAAGAATGAAGGAAAAATGTTATCTTTTTGCTGAGGCAACACTGCTACTGGAAGAGAAAGTGAGAAAAGCTTCTATATTGTCACTAGAATAAGTACTCACTAGAACTTTTACTTTATGTATTCATTTATTGCAGACCAGTACAGGTCTTGACTATGACTGCTGCTACTTCTGTGTTGTTTTTTTGTACAAGAAAAAAAGGTGAAAGAAAATGACTATATTTGGTATCATGATATCAGTCTTTTACCAGTGAAATTTCTTTCTTGCAGAACACAGAACTGAAATAAATAGATACATCTTATGTATCTGAAAGGAATATTTATTGCTATATACAATAAATATACTTTTTCATTTACAAGAACCTTAGGCAGTTGGTGGCCTAGTGGTTAAGGAAGCAGACATGGGTCCGGCATAATTTCCTGAAGGTTAATCGTGAGGGATTATTAAAGTGAAAAGAAAATGAAAAAAGAAAAGAGAGAAAAAGAATCCCATAATAAAAAACTTGCTGATGATGATGTCATCAGCAAAACTGCTCTTAAATGATTCCAGTGATTTTTAACTGGTGGGTCATGACCCAAAAGTGGGTCATGACTCTCATTAGTATTAAATAAATATGAAAAGTTAAAATTTCTCTTGGGTTGCGGTTCATCATTGAGGGGTGATGATGGGTTCTGGGGCCAGACTAGTGTGAGAACCACTGCACTGGTGTAAAAGCTTGGGGAAAAAAAAAAAAACATTGAAATTCAGGAATAAAACGTTGGGATAAATTTAATCCCACAGTTTGAGACATGACCTGTCTTTAGCATGCGTGGCTTAGTCATGGGTGTCTGGTGACTGAATCACCCCGGCTGCTACAGACGCTCCTCTCAGGCTTTCTTCAGATAATTGGGTAGACTCGAACTTGGCAGAGTCAGTGAAAGCTATGTGATCCTGTCCTCGTGAGACAAGGACACACAGCATTGGTTACGCAATGTTTTTTTTTTTTTTCCTGTTTTGAGATCTGGGCTGATCTAATTTCACATTTTGGTTATAAGCATCATGAGGAATCCCTAACGTTCTGCATTTCCTCACAAACTCCAAATCAGATAGCAGAGCCTCTACAAACAACACTGCAAATAACTTCTTCACTGCTTTATACACACCGTAAAGTTAAAAGGCTTCCATCAAAAAGCATGCTGGTCTGTCTTTGACTCTGACTCTCACAAACAGTAACCTTTATCCATGAGTAGCCGGTGTGAAGGAAATGAAAACGTGGTGATCTTTGCTCTATTGTTTTTTTTATTACAGAGAGATAGTGTCCAAGCTGTTGTTGGTGAAAATTTCCATCCAAAAAGCCTGCTTTGGCCTTTCACTTCCCCTGAGGCTGACTTTTTCGATGGGATAGATCTGAATTAATAAACTGCCACTGGTTGGGTGGAAAAAAGCTGATGCAGAGCACTGGCTGGAGTCTGACTCAGTCAGTCCAGAAGTAGAGAGATGAATAATTCATCCATTCAGCCAAGCGTTTAGAGCTGCCCTGGAGACCAGAGCCGGTAAAAGATAGGCTGGAAACAAGTGGAACAACAAATGCAGATGTGAAAGGTGTCCTGTGGTCAACCAGTGGTGATTGCAGAGCCACTCAACCGAGAAGACACTGGTAAACAACTACATAAAAAGGAAAGATAAAAAAAAAAAACGCTGCTTAAAAATAACACTTATAACAGCCTGGGTTCAAAGTAGTGTGATGATCACAAGATGTTTGTGATCAAAGTCTGCATGCACGCTTTTTATGTTCGGACTACGGCGGGTAATTTGCATTTAGCTAACACCTCCTCTTTCTAGTTTTAGGAGTGTCTCTGCAAACTGAATCAAAATGTTGGATTAATTAACTGAATAATCTGTGTGATGTCACACGGGGGTCTTTTTAGTTGTTGTACCCGTGCAGACAATACAACACTCAAGGAGTGGACAGCAAGGTATAAAGACAACTTTTAAGTTTAGTATACATCAAGGCGTGTCAGCTAAGGTGAATGGAATGGTTTACAGGACAGTTGTGAGACCAGCCATGATGGATGGGTTAGAGACACTAGGAATCAGGTAGAAGACAGGAGACAGAGTTTGAGGTGGAGGAGTTAAAGATGCTGCGATTTTCTTTAGGGGAGACAAGGATGGAAAAGATCAGGAATAAGGTCATTAGAGAAGCCAGATTGAGATGGTTTGGACATGTTCAGAGGTGGGACAGTGGATACATTGGTAGAAAAATGATCCTAGAGATGGAGCTACCAGGTAGGAGACAAAGAGATTGATGGACGCAGTGAGGGAGGACATGAAGGTAGTTAGAGTTAGAGTTGAGGATACAGAGGACAGGGGGAGACAATAAAAAGGGACAAGTCAAAAGGAAAAGACAATGATACAGCAAGGATAATAGATATTATCAAAGCCCACATCGTGATTGGAATAACATGAAGTAAGACTGACGATTGTCGTAGGCAATAATTCCTCATGCTACTACTGCTGCATGTTAAGGTTGAGAAATGAACCACTTCAACCCACGTCACGGCTGCACTGACACAGATTAGAATCTACTCACATTTTACTGGAGACAATTTCTTGAGGGTGAGAGCAGTTAAACATATTACAGCCGACTGCCAAACAAACTGCACAGGATATTGTCTCTGTTTATGTATTCAGGCAGGTAATGTGTACAGAGCGGCTCACATCGTCACGTCAGAGGGGTAAAGTCGGGCTGCTGGCAAATTATCTAATATTGACAAACTGAACAAACCCCCGCCCCTTTTTTTTTTGTTTATATATATGTTTCCATATTGTGTTCAGCTCCACGAGGTCTAATCATCTTTACACAGTCTGAGTTTTATCTCAAGAAAAGGAAATCTGGACAAAATGTTTGACAAGGTTTGAATCAGTGGACTTGTTCAAACAGAGGCTCTCCATTACAGCCTACACTATCACTATGATAATGTGTAGAAAACCTGGAAAATACTTACATGACGAGTGAGCTCAGACTGCGAGAAAGTAAATGCGAACAGTTGATGTGGTCAAAGAAATCTCAATAGTTCTAAATTGGGAGGTGCTAGGTTTCAAAGTGGAAGCAGAACTAAGAGCCAATTACCTTCCACCGTTCGTGACCAAAGAAATACCCATTCACACGTGTGTTATGAAACATCCTGTTACCCCATAATAAAAGCAGAGCAACACGGAGGAAACCGTTAAAGGTCTTCTGCTCTACCAAATCTACGACCGAAGAATGTTTATCTTTAATTAGTATGTTTTTTTTGCAGAACCTTTCAAGAAGTGGTTCTTTTTTTTTTTCAACAGCGTTCTTTCATATCATTTTTTAAAAGCCACATCTTCTGGTCACGGTATATACAATAAATATTCTTTAAATAATATTGTAATTTAACAGTTGCAAGCATTAAAGCTCATAAAGAGTTAAATTATAAATGCATTTTATTTTGAAAAAAAATATGTTATCTGTTAAAAAATCTGTATCCCTGGAACTGTGTCGTTTTTAAATATTTGGGCAGATGTCATACCAGAACAATTAAATGTGCCAATCCTATAACATGTGAGAAAACAGAGAGAACAGAAAGAAAAACCAAGTCAAAGTGAGGTCAATCACGAGTCAGTGTTGACACACCCCAGTTGTTTTTTGTAGTTTTTTTTCCTAGAAATGAACACCAGAGACAAGATAGAAAATCTTTAGGAACTGTACTCCTTCACATTAACTGTGTAAAACATGATATTGCTTTCATTTTAGCCAAAAATATCACATGTACAGAACATTTTTTTCAGATGACAAGAAAGTTTATGTGTCACATGATCAGATTAAATATCTCACTGAGTTACACCTCCCGGAAACCTGTTTCCTCTGGAACATTTTTGATTCACTTCTCTATGTATTCTTATAAAACTCTTTCTGATGCATATCTTGCTTTTTATACTCAAAGTTTTTTTGATGCTTCATGACACTTTTCTCCTCTTCTTATATGCATTGGTCAAGTGTAGCTCTGTTTGAGTATTTGCTGCATTAGTTCTGCAGCAAACTTGGCTCTTCTTACCTGAGCATGTTTTGAATATATTTTAGCTAAATTATAGCTTTTGGCAATTTTTTGGGTGTTATGACCTAGCTTTACTTCAATTTTATTTTTTCGCGGTATCGCTTGTTGCTTTAACTGATGTTATTTTGTTATTTTTTGTACTTTTATTTTATTTTTTCTATTTTCTTTTTGATCTATTTGACTTATTTTACACATTTTTTTCAAGCTTCCTAACACCTTGAGTTGTAGGGATGGCTCAATAAACTTCCACTACTCATATTGCAACTTGAATTATCTGTTATCTATTACAGTGGTCCCCAACCACTTGGCCAGGGACCGGCACCGGTCCGTGTGTGAATTGGTGCCGGGCTGCAGAGAAATAATGTTTCCTTTTGGTCCCATCTGGCTAATACTTACACTTGATCCATACTCATATCAACAAAAGAACTGAACAATAGAATGGCCATGATTCCATCATCAATAATGCAACTATATTTTACTTTAGGAAATACTTTCTCAGTGGAGACAACAACAACAAACTCAAAACGACGCAGTCATTGATACTAAGATTCTAACCTTGTATACTGGTCTGGTAGCAGAAAGTTATAGGCTGTGTGCACTTGTTCCTTGTTAAATCCTTGTTGTGCCCATGCAAAGTTAAGGGGTAGGAAGATTTTATGGATAGGAAAATATTTCAGAACACCGGAATTAAAATTTTATTATGGGGTACTTATCTGGCACAACTTAATGACCGATCTGTGAAAATTGTACGAGACATTTAACCGATTAAATGAAAAAAGGTTTGGAAACTGATCCATTTGATACCGCTAGCATGGTTTGGGCTAATGGCATGTTGCACAAAGATAAGAACATTTGGGCATATGTGTCAGATTAGACTCTTTTTGTTTTAGTCTAATGTTTGATCATGAGGTTTCTGACTATCTGTTTCTGAATATTTTTTTATGAAAAATGTAAACTTAGTCCTGGAATATCAGGGGCTCGTTTAGATTTGTGAAATATACACAAATGCGTATTCATTTGACCCTGTTGTGTCAGTACATCACATGCAGGGGCTGCAGCTTAGCAATCCACAGTCATTGTTGTCCCTAATCAGATTCCATCAGGAAGGAGAGCACACTGAAGAGCACAGATGATCTCACTTCACCATCCTTCACTTGCCTATCACACACACGCAGGCACACACACGTGCTCTGACACACAAAGGCGCCAAGTGGTGAAGCAAACAGAGTCGTCCCAGGGGAAGCGTCACATCCAAACGTGACATGAAAAGTTGCCGTGAATAGAAACCCAGGCCCCGCCTTCCGCAATCAATGTGTTTACGTCACGGTGACTGAAAAAACAGCAACATTTCCAGAGCTGACGTCTGGATGCACGACAACATGATTAACAAGCCGTTGGAGCAGAACAACCACCCAACACAAGACATCTGCAGGGGAGGAAGTCGGGAAGCATTGTTTCCAGGAAAGATAAAAAACACCAGAGGCTTTTTGAACAACACCCATTAGATTAATATATAATGATTGGTGCTTTCTTTTAGGGAGAACAAGCATGGGATGAAGGAAAAGTATTGTGTGTGCTTATCAGTGTCGGCCCGGAAGGTCTGATCTTAATCCTCATCTCATGATCTGGCCTCTGCACACACCACTACTGTATAGGTGGAGCTGCTGAGCACTGATGGTTTACAGTTTTGCTTGGTCTAATTTTTGTGCGAGACTGTGACACAACTTGTGGTTCACACCTTCCTCCACTTTAGTATGTCCACGTCTATTAGAATATTTCACATCTGTGAACACAGACTAACGCGTGTCTCCTGAGACCTCTTGAGGTCAAGAAGAAGGACAAGACAACCCTTTTTTTCCCAGTGGTGAACATCTTCTGGTAACCCCAGCGTGCTTAGACAACTTCATTCAGTTAGGTCATATGGTAATTCAGTTAAAAATATCGATAATGTCACCGTATGTTTTGAGTTTGCAACATATTCTATAAACAGCAAATCTCCGTGGACCAGCTCAGCCCAAAAAGGACGTTATTCAGCACAAATCCATGGAAAAGATTAAGAGAATTAATCTCAACACTGTTTGCCATTGTTGGATTACTGTGCGTGACCGCAGATTCACCTAACAAAGAACAAATACTCCTCTCCACTAGGACTATTTCAATGTATGACGGGCTATATTTTGGAGTGTGTCGTGAAAAAGCTTTGGATTTATTTATTGCTTATTCTAAGGTAACATATTTATACTATTTTTTTCCTTATTTTGTTTAGTGATTTCTGCTTTTTCTTGTTCGGGGGCCTTTTTGTTTCTTTTTCATCTGTATTAAGATAAAGAGACAGTCTCTAACCTTGTTGGATCTATATCTAAAACTTTTGTACATTTATCCACCATGTCTGTGAAGATTCCTTCAGGACATGGCATTCAAAAAATGTAGTTGTATGAAACTGGACTTCCATCTTGAGATTCAACTCCAGGAAATGCATGAGTTTTAACTCATACTTCTGACATTTTCACAACATCTTCAATAGTTTTTATGTCAGCTTTTAGTGTTCAATACAAAAGAAAAAATGTAATTAAAAAAATCTGTTTCACAATGATTCTGTGTAATACAACACATAACCAGAAGGAGACTGTGGATCAGGGTTTTGAGAACTATAGGATTTACCATAAAATGTGGAGAACAAATCTGTAAAATATTATTATGAATTCAAATTTCAGTGTGTGGGCCCAAAAATATAGTTCTGTGGGCCGAGGGTTTGAGACCTCTGTTCACTGACAGCCAAGACCCAAGAAAAATTTTACCTTTTACAATATTTTATATGACAGCACTTCTAATGTTCATTTAGTAACTGGCAATAAAAACTATTGAAAAATATCGCCTCAACAAGGCCTGCGAGCCACTGAAAAAGGGCCAGCAACACACTTTTGAGTCCCGACCCACCATTTGAGAATCACTGCTTTAGAGCATTCTTTAAAAGGATTTTATTAGAACCTTTCACACAATAATCTTTGGACCAAAGCATTGGATTTGAGTAGGAAAATACGCAAAGAAACAAGACTTAATGTAATGTATGTATCAACAGCTCCTACCTGCAGATCTGCTCCTTGCAGCCTACAGTCCATGTACTTTTCCCACGCGTATGACAGTTCGGTCTGCTGAACACTGGCCATGGTCGTGTTGTACAGCAGTCAGGCCAGAGACTGGGATGACTTAAATTCTCCTACAGGTCTTCTCCCTGCTCCTCCAGGTGACAGAGAGTGACCCGGACAGAAGGGGACCAATCCTCAGATCTTCTCCTGAGTCTTTCATAGCAGCCTCATGGTTTTCTGTCCTGCTCCTTCACTTTTCAACTGGACTCTGCAGAAAAACAGAGTCAGTGTGGTGGAGCCAAAATACAATCAGCTGACAATAACAGCACCATTCTTTTTGCCTGTCTTCAACTGCTATCTGACATGCGTTTAATTCAGACTGAACAGAAACTTGTGAAAAAAAGGCATTGACACACAATGGAATTATTGATTACAAAAATAAAAAAAATGAAAACAATATTACAAAACGACTACTAACACACTCGGTTACCGTAGCTAGCAGCGTCTGACATAAGCTGCGTCAATGTGTCAGACGAACTCATTACAGCCACTTCCGGTAGCAGATTTATGCTTTCACAATAAAAACCCTATTGACTTAGTTCTGAACTGTGAACTGTGAAGTTTCAGGTAAAATACACCAAAAACAAGAAATACATTTAGTTGACGACAAGAACCATGTCTTTGATCAAGTAATATGAGCGATATCAAAAAGAATGTGGTTCGTGTCGAAAATGTTATATCTACCCAGAACCTTTAAAAATGAATAGATAGTAGAATGTATTTACGAATAAGTTATTGTAATTGCAGCTTAAGAAGTAACAAAAGTTGTATTAGGTTTGAATATTTTTAAAAAGTAACAAGTAAGTAACAAATAAAATCATATTTCCCGTCAATGATATGCCTGCGACTTAAGATGGAGCATTTAGGAACGTTTTATTTTGAAAGCTCCTCTGTCTACCCGTTTCCATGACTCTATCTGTTTCGACTAGAACAGCTCAGTCACGAAAAGTCGCCAATTTAAAACAAAAATATTTGCTTAAAAGCATGTTTCCCCCTCAGTATCTCTACAGTAAACAACATCTGCCTCGACTCACTGTTTTCCAAAAACACATTACCAGGTCCCGACAGTTTTCTTTCCTATATTGTAACGTGGCTGCAGTTAAGCTGCTGTAGCATCGCATCTATGTTCGGCAGCTGTCAACACTGAAGCAGCGACTACGACGCGACTTAATCGTTGTCGAAAAAAATAAATCTCCGCTTCTTTTACAAACCTGTCTTGGTTAGAAACAACACACCATGTTTCCATTATCAAAGAAAATATTTTTATACACACCTTTTCTCTTAAATGAGAGGCAGCTAATGCTATCCTCCCTCCAGCAAGGCAAACGTATTGGTGCGATTAAACCCTGCACGATGACTGAGAGGCAGCAACATTGCCGCCCCTTTTTCCCGTCCACTATCCCAGGAAAAATATAATACATTTAACTCATTTTTATCAAAAAAATTTGCATATGATATATAACAACATATATTCGAATATATGTTAAACGATACTGATTTTCATTGTCAACAACATATCATTTACTCATCGAAAATTTACATTTTTAAAATTCTCTTTTATGATAAAAGCATGAAATTAAATGACACTCGTTCATTGTATAAAATTATTCGCATTTATTGTTGTTTCAAACCTCTATTAGATCATCGTGACGCTGGCTTGCCCTGTTCAATTTTCTCCACAAGAGGGTAGTATTTCCCATCGCATGTACAACACTCAATTTATTATGTCGTAGGTTCAAACCAAAAAGATTATTGAAGATATGCGATAGTAGCAAAACAACGTCCACGGACCGTTGATGTACAGGGGGAAAATTATTTCAAGGTAAGATTATAAGGTTTAAAAGTTTTGACCACGACTATATTTTGTTTTGTACATATGCCATTCTTCAATGTGTGACCTCTGTTTTTGCTTTTTGCTCCCAGTGTTGGGGTAGTTGGTAACAAAGGAACACCATGTATTCGACATTTACTCACGAGGTCTGTGATATTCTTGCAGAGGTTTAGTTTGGAGTCACCTATTCATTTACACCTACTTTATGAATTATGTTTTTAAACACCAATAATGAACATTGAAATAAAATTCAGCTGTAATATCCTCTATCGACCACTAGGTGTTTCTCTCCTACCACAGACAGAACAAGCAGACCAACACGTTAGAAAAAAAACTTTATTCTTTAGTTGCCCGACATGTAAACGCATTCCAACAGCTTGTTTAGACATTTTTACTCCAACTATTTCTTAAATACTTCTATAAGACAACATATGGAATAATCCAAACGTGCCACCGTGTGACTCAGCCCAGTCGAGAGGACGTCACACGTTACTGTGATTAATTTCACATTAAATTATAACTGCATGTCTCTGCTTATGTGCACTCAGGAAATAATTCAATATTATAGTGTTTATATTTACAATTCTGAAGGGCAAATGTGATCTTATTCAGGCGGTGGGAGAATGTTGGGAAGCTCGAAGTTCACCTCTGGTTTACAGTGGTATTCATTTCAGCAGCTACAGTTTAGTAATGCTGAGGGGCTCCTAATTTGTGATCAAACTTCCAAACAGTGTCATGGCTCAGCTCCCTCAGGTCAGTACCCGTCTCTCTCCACGCAGCCTACGCCCACGGCGTTGCTGGGACATTTGCAGGATCGGCCAGTTGGTGTTGCTAAACAGAGGTGAGTGCAGCCCCCGTTGTTCACAGCGCAATAGTTTTGTCCTGGTGGAGTGAAAAAATATACAGACTGAATAAATGCACTGCAGTACAAATAAATCATCCGGCTCCACCGAGAGGAGCCGCAGAAAAAAGGCTCTCCGCTATTTGTTGAACAGAAACAAGCATACTTGAAGAAAACAGCTGGCCAATTCCAGATGTTGGAGGCCCCTCTCCCTTTGCTCCACATTCCCTGGCTTTAATACATGCAGTCTTATCAAGAAGGGGGAGTGAGGCCTGGTGTTGCACAGTAACATCAGTCATGCCTCAACTACATGATTAGGAATAGCTGCAGAATACTTTGTGCTACGTTCAGGGTCCAGGCTCAAGCTGTGGTTTTGAAGTTTTTTTTCCAGCTGCTCTACAACTGTTTCACCACACGGGGCACTAAACTTAGCTTTCAGGTCAGGATGAGCGCGGGGATTGAATTATATTTCAGGGTCGCTCGTAACCCCTGTAGATAAGAGCTGGGCAAACTATGGCCCGAGGGCCAGATTTGGGTCGAATGGCATTTTAATCCAGCCCTTTTCCAAATTATACTCCTCATCTAGGTTACCATTATACTTCGACACAAATGCTCCATCCATGACCTGAGCCGCGTCAGATTGTAATACCTATTGTCACCTGAGAGTCAACAAAATTGCCTAGTGTAGCTAACAAACTCAAATTGAAGGCAAAAGACGGTTTATGCTTTCTGGATTTTGGATTTGTATAGTAGAAACATGAAAACAAACATAGTTTTGCGTAAAATGAATAGGAATTAAGTAAAAAAGGAAAGCAAACTCCTTGTCATTGTGACAATGTGAAACAAACCACTGCACACAACAAAAGGTGACCATTTAACCCATCACCAAAGTGAACATTGGGCAACTTTGAGCACCCAGGGTCTCAGTAGACCTCAGTGATAACCTGGCAGTTGGTGGACTCGAACCTGAAACCCTTCAGACCCCAGTACAGTTCCTTAACCACTAGGCCGCCACTGCCTAAGTTTAACATAAAAGACAAGATAAATTACATTTATCAGTAGTATTGGTTTGTTATGATTCCACTTCATGTGCTAAAACATACAGTTTATAGGTCTATATACACATTTGATATGATCTCACGGACCAAGTATAATTCAGCTGTGGGCCAAATTTGGCCCCGGGGCCTGAGTTTGACTTCTGTGCCCTGGTGAACAAGGGTCACGCTACTCCTAAGTATGGCTCCTCACTGGGTCTGCCCATTGGTAACAGATGCATCGACAGAGCATCGTCAGATGTTTTGGGGTAGTGGTAGCCTGGTGTTAAAAGAACTGGACTGGGTTCAAGGTTCGAATCCACAAACTGCCAGGTGCTCATTCTAAACACACTGTGTACCCAGACATGGATAAAAGTTAAAGGTAAAATATGGATAGCCCAAAAATGCTTCAGTAATAAGCTTAATTTTAGCAACATGTGACCAGAAGTTTGTTTACAGAACTAAAAGAGGACAACATGTCACAAGCTAAATTGCTAAAAAACTAAAACTCCCAATGATTTATATAAAGCACAAACGTTGTAAGCAGAGATTTGTTAAAACTTTACTTATAGTCTATATAATCGAAGGTTTTACTGACTATTTTTAAGTGTAATATTTGATGGTGCTGCAACACTGTATCTCTGTACTGGTACCTGAAGGACACTGGGCGTAGGCTGTGGTGATTCCGTACAACTTGGTCTGCTTCTGTGGCTGGAACTCGGCCGATTCCTGGGCAGCGTATCGATCTACTGCGATCACAGCGTCCCTGGTAAAAACAAATACGAAGAAAGTAAAACAGATCTGTGAGAAACCAGACTTGGTAAATGAGTGTTGCGTTCACGGCAGGTCTGTCAAAACCGGAGAAGAGCTTACAACGTCTATAGATCGTTTCGGATGGATACGTTGCTTAATAGGAAGCAGCATTGGTAAAGAAGCAGCAGCGGGGGTAAATAAAGTGTGGACACCCCACCTCCACCCCCTGCCACCACCTTTCAACCTTCTATAGCGAGGTTGTAGCCCTGGCGAGATCACAGAGGAGGCCCTGGGCAGTTCAGTCACAGACGCTGAGGCTGAGAAATTGCAAGCAGCTGCCACTTTTTAAGACGCCTCCTCACCCACACACAAACACTGAGTTGTCCCATCCCCCATCTTTCCGGTAGTGGATATCATCGGCCAGCACACGGAAAGTGTCCAAGTGTGGGGAGGGAACTTCAAGGACCTACACTGACCCCTGACCTACACTCTAGCTCCACCATCTGGACAGAACTTCACAGAGGAGACACAGATTAGGACTGCTCTAACTCATCCATGAGTTAGGGCTTCAAGGTTTAATTTAGGAATTCATCTTCTAACACTCCTCAGCCTCAGCAAGTTAAGCGATTAGATTTGGTCGGGTTATAGCTGTGGAAAACTTCACAAAATGTCAAAGTTACAGAACCATCACCACTTCTATCTGTATTTGAGTGTTGGATAAATCTAAAGCTACAAGTGAGAAATAAATCAGACCTTCGCCAGTCAGTGTAGTAGAGGTTCTTGCCAAAGGAGGTAACTCCGAATGGGTATTGAACCCCTTCCATAATCTGCCTGCGGTCTCCCCGGGCTGGGTTCATGCACTCCACTTTGTGTGTGCCTGCGGGTGAGAGATTCCACTTAGTGTTGATCATAGAGGCATACATCATTTCACAGCTGAGTCATCTGTCTGCAGTCTACGCTCTACAGCACCTGCATCTGCCCAACAGAGCAAAGAACTCTGGGAGTCCAATGTCAGGCCGTTTGGCAGGCCCAGATCATCCTTCACCAGCACCCTTCTGTTGGAGCCATCCATGTACGACGTCTCAATTTTGGGAGCTTCACGGTTCCAGTCCGACCAGTAGAGGATACTGTTGAGCAAATAACCATGTTATGTGGAATTATTATCAGCTAAGCATAGTTGTGTGTAAATGGGCCCAATTTTTACTCTGATGATAAAAGTCCAATAACACAATGACTGTGTTTTGCCAAATTTGCGGCAATTTTGGCAAAACACACATAGGGTCTTTTGGAGACAAACCAATGCTTATTGGTGTCAATATTTGTTGAATCGTGAACAAATCGTTAATTAAGCATTTGGAAAACATCAACACTTGCAATACAGTGTCCAACCTTGTCATTTTACATTGATATATACAAGAAAAAACCCTTTACAGACCCGTTGGGAGGGTCCGCGACAATGGCACGAGGGTTGACGAGGTCCGTATCAACAATGACGCGACGCTGGGATCCGTCCAGACTGGCTACCTCGATGTGATCCTTCATGGAATCTGTCCAGAACATTGTTCTTCCCAAGTGATCAATGGCGATACCCTCAGGGCTGGACAAATCTGTGGAGAGTTCCATGTAATTTCAACAGCTTCTTTCTTTGTATTCTTCACTCAACACATTGTGAAAGGCTAAAAATGAAAGTACAGGAGGAGCGGACCGTGAGGCTACCTGATCTAATGACAGCCACCGGCTCTCCTCCCTGGATGTTTGCTCTACTGATGGAGGGAGACGTGATCTCAGTCCAGTAGACCATTTTCTCCACGCAGTCGTAGGCCACTCCGATGATTACTTTTTCCTGTGAAAGAGTCAACAAGCAGTCTTTGAAGGGTTTGTAGATAAAACCAAACGTGAAGCAGATGTGGGTTTTTCTCGACGTCCAAGTCTAGACGTAAAGCCAAACAAACAGAGTCACATGCTCAGAGCAGACTCCAGGACAGCTGCTTCAGCAGCTTGTAATTCCAAAGATGTCTCAGTGATGTTTATAATTAGTTAGAATGTCACCATGTGCCTCCAATAAAGAGCATGTCTTAAATGTATATATGGAGCAGAGGGAGCGTTGATAGAAGGGGTATGGGAGAGGATGGATGCACAGAAACTGGTCCAAGAACTTTTCTTAAGAACATTTCCTTGCTTTAAAGGCCAGACATCGTAGAATCAGTCAAGCCAGGGACCAATGGTGGGACGTATTTTTACGTGACTTTTAATTTATAAGAATGATTATTTTACCCTTTCTTGTCCAGTGGGTATTTACAAACAGCTCCAAACCAGACTCCAGACCAAAGTTTTTTAATATTTAACCCTATGCTTTAACACCATTACAATTTTCCTCAGATGTTTTTTGAGGTATTTCCTGTTTCTCTGTTTCTGTTTTCCTGTTGTGTCCTTGGCTAGGCATTTTGGCCTCAAAACTCATTATTGTTCATTTGGCTTAGGGTTGTTGATTTTCTTCTTATGTTTTTTTGTACTTACTTCATTAAAATGAATAGTCAGTTATGAGCTAAACCAGAGATAGACCTTTTTACCTTGCAGGCCACAATCGTTGCCAAAATTTCACAGGGGGCTGGGTTAAGAAGCCTTTAGATGGAGCGTTCATTAATTATTTATTGCGGTCAAAAATTAAAAGCCAAATTTGCTGCAACTGTTAGCTTTTAAATCTGCCCAGGCGTAGTTTGGGCAAGGCTCTATGGTTGACTACGTTTATAAAGTTAAGTTAAGCACAATCCTGTTCTTGTCCTTCCACAGTTAATCTAACACATTCTTTCCCAAAGACTGAGTCGTAAAAGATCTTTTTTGGGGTCTTCTTGCACCAATATCCTAAGAGTCCACGGCCATTTTTATTGGTTCAATTATTGTTTTTGATGTTTGAAACTTGAGTAATACTAATTGTTCAGATGTCAATCGGTCAATACAATAAATAGAATTAATCTATTTATTGTTCAATACAAGTCCACGATTCATGAGTCATTCCAATTGACTTGGGTATCGAAGGTTCCCAGAAGTAAAAAATCAGGAAACTTTCTGCTCAACCGTTTGGTCCAACCACACTTTGAGTCTAAATCATGCAATCAGTTCAATTTTTTTTTTAATTGATCGTTGTTATTATTATCCTAAGTAAATAAGAAATACAAGAGATAATTCCTGGTTGTGACATTTAAAGGGTTAAAGAGCAACATGGAGTAGTTTTTGTCAAGAGATAACTTATAGGGCAACAGAGTCCAATGTGGTTGATGTCCACATTGAATAACTACTGTACATTGACTAATCCCTAGATGCTGCATTGACGTGGTCTTTTGGAGTAAAGTCTTTTACAACAGCATTGGCAACATGTTCATAATGCTGCGCTGAAGGGAAATCTTTTTACATAAGAATTGGAAAATAACCAGCATAACATAAATAGTCCTAGAGTGAGATGTGGCCCCAGGTCATCTGCTGCATATGAAGACTGTGTGTGTCAGTCCACACTCATCTGATGGGAGGAGATCAGGACAACGAGCTGCTTAGTGTTTGCCCTGAAGATGAGACTAAAGAATCAACCACCATTCCACCTCACTTCAGATGCAGGCAGAAATATGAAGACATGTTAAATCATGTCATTTTTCTGGCAAAGAGTCCAAACAGCAAACAGATGCAGATGTTGAACTGAATCACATGGGTCTGGTCGTCTGATAGAGGACTGGTTCTTATAGAGAAAATACCAAAAAATCAAACTTACTGGGAGATGGAGAACAGTTTTGGCATGTTCCTTCTTCATGTCATAACCCTCCAAAGGAACATGCTCTATTCTGCCGCTCTGGGCAAACAACAGGTGTGTTCCTGGTGGTAGCGGGTGGACATCGGGGCGAGGTCCGGGTCCCACAGTGGGTCTTACGACACCATGGTCGATGCCTAGATCAGTGAAAAATACATGATGAAATCACAGTTTTCGGGGGTACAGCACAGTGACGATGTTCATACTCACACATTGGTCTGTTGCCGGGTCCAGATCGTGTACCGGGAATCTCCTGTCCGTTACGGTCCACGCACCAACACTGTCCTGTGCTGCCATGGCACTGAGTTGGTTCATAGCCACCATTCTCATCACATGAGGGGATGTACTGTCCATAGGGAGGACGTGGACCTCTAGGACCTGATACGGTGGCAGATAGGAGGCTGTCTCGATGGTTCTCACATTGAGTTTTTGGCCTCCCTGGAAGAAGATATTTTTTATTGTTTATATATAGTTTTTGTTTTTATTTCATTATATTTTATAAAATATATGATCTGTGATAGAAGAGTGTCAGCTAAAAGGGAATGAAATGGTTTACAGGACGGTTATAAGACCAGCCATGATGGATGGATTGGAGACACTAGGAATAGACAGAAGACATGAGACAGAGCTGGAGGTGGAGGAGTTAAAGATGCTGAGATTCTCTTTAGGAGAGACAAGGATGGACAGGATCAGGAATTAGGTGATTGGAGGGACAACACAGACAGGAAGGTTTGAAGAAAAAGCTAGAGAAGACAGATTGAGATGGTTTGGACATGTTCAGATGAGGGACAGTGGATACATTGGTGGAAGAATGATCCTAGAGATGGAGCTACCAGGTAGGAGACATAGAGGAGATAGATGGATGCAGT
Organism: Paraplagusia blochii; assembly: GCA_016785265.1. NCBI lineage: Eukaryota > Metazoa > Chordata > Actinopteri > Pleuronectiformes > Cynoglossidae > Paraplagusia > Paraplagusia blochii. The sequence goes on from JAFBJS010000178.1 coordinate 319,526, forward strand.
GAGGGAGGACATGGAGCTAGATGGATTAAGATAGAAGGTGCAGGACAGGAGGAAATTTGCTGTGACAACCACTACATATAGACGAAGCCAAAATGAAAAGAAAAAGAGAAGACATTTTATCAAACATAGATTTACCTGGACCACAGTATAAGCCATCACCATAATAACCTGGCCTGCACTGGCAGGTAAATGAACCCTCGGTGTTGTAGCACACAGCATCCTGATGACACCTGCCCTGCTGGCACTCATCGATGTCTGCAGGCAGGATTAAAAGAGGGTGAGTAAGGAGGGAGGAGATTTGTTCAAGGCCAACATGATCTCTGAATGCTGCTGCCTTTTATGGTAGAGGTCTACTGTGTACAGAACACCAGACTAAGGCAATACATGAGTGCGAGAAAGTGAAGAAATTAGGTATGACCCACTACGAGATGCATCTTATAGAGATTTTTTCCTGCAGAATAAAACATTAACTACCAAATAAGCCTCGAGGGAAGTAACCAAGATATGTGTCAAATAAGGCCAATGTGTGACATAAGGAAACAGACTTGGGTCCACAAGGCTTCAGGTTCTAATCCACCAGTTGCCAGGTTGCTACTGAGGTGCAAATGGGCTCACCAGTGTTGGGCAAGTTACTTTAAAAAAGTAACTTATTACTTTACTAGTTACTGCTCTGAAAAACTAACTAGATACGTTACTAGTAACTACATTATAAAAGTAACTAATAACTAGTTACTTTACTTTAAAAACACATTAAATGTTTTGTGTCATGTTCTGTAGCAACTATCATAATGAAATGTAGTGGGACAATGATATTTTGACAGGCATCTTTATTGTAACCTCAACTTGCCACTTGCCGTCGTCTTGCTTGTGGGTGTGTGCTTGCGTGTGAGACTGTTTATTTCCCTATAAGGCAAGAAGACCCGCCCAGGTCTCTTTCTGATTGGCTTAGCCTGAAATGTTAACCTATGTCAACCAATCATCGCTCCTTTTCAACACATCGGTTCAGTTAGTGTGCACGGCCGTCTTTCACTCATGACTGTGAGAGTTACCACACACACACTGACAGACAGCAGACAGGCTCCACTGTCACACAGTCCTCTTTCCGTGGTCGGGGGAAACCGTCCATTTGGACCACAGATAGTAACCTGTAACGAGCCCCTTTACACCACAGTAACAATAACGGCGTTACTGAATGGGAAAAGTAACGCGTTACGTTATTAGTTACAGAGAAAAGTTCTGTTAAATTTCGTTACGTAACGGCGTTACAAGTAACGTGTTAGTCCGAACACTGCTCATCACCCACAGGAATGCTGACAGTATGGAGCAGTGTGATTTGGGTGGCAGTCATGGATAAGCGGGTAAAGTTGAACAAATAAACTGTGATCATTATGATCTCATGTGTCATTGTCATTACTGCAGAAATGGCAAGACTTTGATGGATGTTCTGTGTCATTGTGTTGTGGTCGAAAAAAGCTCTTGTGAAACTACAATTGCAGCAATATACGTATATCATGCCTGCTCTAACAGCCAATTTTGCTAACACACACAGAGAAATATATC
>JAFBJS010000178.1:321594-396585 GCA_016785265.1 Paraplagusia blochii
CAGTGTTGAGCAGGTTACATTAAAAAAAGTTACTTATTACTTTACTAGTTACTGCTCTAAAAAGTAACTAGTTATGTTACTAGTTACAACATTATAAAAGTAACTAAGTAGTTACTTTACTTTAAAAACACATTAAAAGTTTTGTGTTGTGTTCTGTAACAACTATCATAATGAAATGTAGTGGGTCAATAAAAACAAAATTGATGTTTAGATATTTTGACAGGCATCTTTATTGTAACCTCAACTTGCCACTAGCCGTCGTCTTGCTTGTGGGTGTGTGCTGCTGTACCGCGTCTCGTATGTGTGTGAGACTGTTTATTTCCATATAAGGCAAGAAGACCAGCCCAGGTCTCTTTCTGATTGGCTTAGCCTGAAATGTTAACCTATGTCAACCAATCATCGCTCCTTTTCAACGCATCGGTTCAGTTAGTGTGCACGGCCGTCTTTCACTCATGACTGACAGGCAGCAGACAGGCTACACTGCCACACAGTCCTCTCTCTGTGGTCGGGAGAAACCGTCCATTTGGACCACAGATAGTAACATTAACGAGCCCCAAATATGCCAAAATAGAGTAAATTAACTTTATTTTAGATTTTCCTAAATGCCTGCAAAACTTTTTTTATACAGTGGCACAAGTTTGAAGCAGTAGAAACTCTCCCCTGCTGTTTTCCCCACTGCTGATGGATTATGTAAGCCATTTCTCCTCCCCCAGTCCTGAGCAGATGTTTTAATAATTACAACTTTTTTTTTCCATGTGTTTACATGTGTTAGAAATGCCTGACATTTCTCACAACTTTGTGAACTTTGGTGCAGTTGAAATTACTGAACCAACACATTACAAGAGCCTGCCTTCTGAGTAATGTAACATAAGACACTGTCTTCTCATTTCCTACAGCTGTAAAACTATGATAACTGCTGCAGTGTCCTTGTAAATCATGTTTTTCCAAACTAACAGTTTTAGGGTTTTTGGTAGGCTGAAAAAGATAAAACTTTGTTTCCGAGAACCTAAAAAATATACATCTAATCACTGATTTAAAGATAAACAATGTCTTTTCATTAATTGATATTAATAATCAAGACATCTGACTGGCCAACGGATTTTCTGTAACCCTTATAGTAAGTTTAACACAACAGTAGAAGTGTTCTCTGTTGTGGTCATATTCAGTAGCGCTGCCCTCTACTTGTTTTTTCTCTTTTGATCTGATCTGCTAAAAAAAAAAACTACAATTTTTAGAGGTGATTTTTGATCAAAACTCCCAGATTTTCTACCAGTCATTATATTAATATATATATTTCTGTCAAGACAGAAAGGTAAAAACTTAAAATGTAGATATGTGTAAACATGATTTTACTGATTTATATTCACATTTTGATGTTGAATTCCATTTTATTGAAAAAACTTAGAACTAAAAGTCTGGCTTCTATACCTTGGCAGACATGTCCATCTCCTACAAATCCAGGCAGACACGTGCAGATGTAGGATGAAGCTCCGGAGTAGCTGCACTGAGCACGATCAGGACTGTCACAGGTATGGGTGCCATCCTCACAGGGGTCAGTGGGTCGGTCAACCGCTGAGGACAAGAGGGGAAGTGTGAAAGTTTTCGCATTTTTCGTCCAGAAACTAGAGAATGTGTGAAGCCAGACTCAACACGAGCGTCTGTTAAGTGACAGTTAGCCTGTCTCGGACTGGTCTCCATAGTTTTCAAACATTTCATTACAGTTTTTTGTGGACCTGTGCGACTACACTAGGTGAGAGGAAAATTACTATGGTGACTCACAAACAGTACTTACCAATGCAAGTCTGGCCATCACTAGCAAACTGGTATCCATCGTCACATTCACAACGGAATGTTCCAGGTTGGTTGTTGCAGATGGCATTAAAGCCACAGATCTGAGGGTTCTCTCTGCACTCATCGATGTCTAATAAAGAGATCGACCAATTAATTAATTAATCATGACAATAAAACTCTAGGAAGTGGCAACAAGAGACGTCCAGAGGGTCAACAAAATTTTACATTTTATTTTAAAACTGTCATAAAACAATTCATGTTGCACAGTACATGTCGCGATATTTTGAGCTTGGTATATCATTCATATATCCATCTTATTATGCAGGCACACTTTTTTATCTTGTGAGCTACTTTTCAAATGACCAGGTTGAAGTGATCTACCTAGATTGGAAACTCTAAATATATCTTATTTACTTATATAAACTGGATATCTTATTCTATGTTTTATATATCTTGTACTGTCTGACTGAATACCTATATGATTCTCACTTTAGCCCAGTGATTAGCATCTTGAGATACAATTACATCTCTAGTTTTTATGTTGTTGCACACTCCTTTGGAGAACTACTTGTAGATCCCGAGCCACCTATTGGGCACACCTGATGTTGGCTACGTAAAATTTACAGTGCCCCATTAATTTGATCTCAAACAAGGATAATGATATAGACCAGTGGTTCTCAGCTTTTGGTATGCCGACCCAAAAAGTGGGTCGCCGACCCGTTCTGAATGGGTTGCGAACAATTGGTCGAAAAACAAAATAATGTGAATCAGCTGTTGAGCATGTGTTTTATTTAAGAGAAGAAATATTATTTTGAAAGGCACACATCTCTAAAAGAAGTGATCCATTTTTTTTTAGAAAATTTATTTGCTTGGTTTGAATTCTATGAGAGCGGGTCGCGACTTAATGACCACAGGAAAATGAGGGTCCCAGAGTGAGACCAGTTGAGAACCACTGATATAGACAAGATTTTTGACTCTGAATTTACTTGAACTACAGATTAACAGTGCAATCAGTCTTCCTCAGTTGGAAGATTTTTCAAGATAAAATCTGTCTGAAGAAGAATACATCCTTCCTTCCAATCTGTGATCTTAGAACACATCTTAGAACTATTCTGGATTTGTTGTCCCTCTCTAGAAAAACCGGGACAGTTTGTCGCCCAATTTGGGAGTTCCTCGGCTAATTGGGAAGATTGCGCAGTTCCCCAGGAAGGAAGCCTTTTATGAAGTCTGGCTTAGTTAAACAGTGGATGTAAACAGTGGATGGAAACATTGTAGTTTAATTGAAAGCAGAAAGAAATCCCTGTGTGCAGCCATATTGGACGTCAGTATAAAACAATAACAGAGGAACTTTAAGGTCTCAGTCAGTTGGTTTCATTAACAGACCGTGATGTCATAAAGAGGGAAAATCAACAAAGTTTAGTGCTACTATATAAATACAGCAACAATGCCAGTCATAACACCAGTGAAAAGCTAGCTGCTGGTTGATGTTTAATCATTCTCCATTTTTCTCTTCAGTAACTTAACTCGAGAAAAACAAACTTAGCTTTGAGAAACAAGGGAATCAAACCAACGTTTCGAGAAGAAGGTGATTTTCCTCACACATTCCTATGAAGTGTAAAGCTCCATTTAATGTGTATCACTTTGGTGTAATGGCTCAGGTGAACTACTTCCAGGGTTCTGTGTTGTATCTGGTGAAACTTGATATTGTAGAAATATATTTCCAGTTCCAGGGGTCTTACCAGAACATACGCGGCCGTCACCATTAAAACCAGCAGCACACTGGCAAGAAAACTGTTTTCCGTCTCCTGGTCTGCAAACAGCGTTTGTGTCACATCCGTGTCTTCCTGTGAAGCAAGGGTTTTCTTCTGGCTGCCCGTCTGAGAATTAAAATATGACCAAATAAATATAGTTACCATTTCATAATTTTGGTGGGTTTAATTGTCTTCAGTCTTCATCAAGAAAACCCTAACTCTGATTTCAATTCTCTTTTTGTCAGGATAGTATAGACTGTGTGTATTGTACTCCAGGAAGGAAGCGTGTTCAAAGCAAAACAGGAAGACGAGAATTGTCTCCATGACCTCACCATTGATGTCCCCGATTTTGTTGCTCATGGCAAACCGGATGAGCTCATTACTGGAGTCGTACATGACGAAAATCTGGTCCACTTTGAGCATCTGGGTCGGTTTCATCTCTCTGTAGGACTCGTCGTGCTGGCAGCTCTGGAAGGAGATGGTCTGACGCCACTGATAGGTCCTGGTTTCGGAGGATCCGTCAGGCAGGTTCACAACGTAGTCCCGGTTGGAGGAGGAGGTGATCACTGTCGAAACAGGTGATGGTGATTCAGACTGACGAAAGTCACACAGGGTTGATCAATGTTCATGTTTTTGTCATATAGTAGCTTACAGTTGTTGCTGTACTGGTAGATCTCCGAAAAGGAGTTGACTTGCACGGTCGATCCTTCAGGAACTTCGGGGACCTGACCGTCCAGGGTGGTGCTCACGACCAGGTGGTCGTGTTCATCGATACCTTTGAACTCCTGCCTGATGGTCAGCTTCTCATTCCCTGGCAGAAAGGTCACCTCTGCCTGCCGTGTGAACTCCCCCCCTTGACAGGACAGGACAGAGGAGAGGTTAGCTTTGCGGCCCTGGCCCTGAATGAACTTTGGCTTTCCACCATCTGTCTGAGGTAATGTGAGGAGAATTCAGCTGGAGCCGGCCAGTAAATCTGCAGCTGTATGACCAACTGTGTGGACACAGGCACTGACATTTGCTGCTGTGATGGATTTGGGCTTCAAGATTCTTTGAACTTTTGTAATGAAGTGGGCCACAGGAGAGGACTCAAACATCTAATGACATTCTATCGATCTATCTGTCTACTGTCAGTGGATCACCTCTGATTTGTAACAAGTTAATAAAGTTCCATTGCAAAATCCATCTGTCTGTCTATCTATCTGTCTGTCTGTCTCTCTATCTGCCTGTCTGTCTATGTATCTGTCTATCTGTCTATTTATTTGCCTATCTATCTATCTATCTATCTATCTATCTATCTATCTATCTATCTATCTATCTATCTATCTATCTATCTGTCTGTTTGTCTGTCTGTTTGTCTGTCTGTTTGTCTGTCTGTCTATCTATCTGTCTATCTGTCTGTCTGTCAGTCTATCTATCTATCTATCTATCTATCTATCTATCTATCTATCTGCCTGTCTGTCTGTCTGTCTGTCTGTGTAAGCTGTACATGTTAGCATATAAGCACAGCAACAACAAAAACAACAACAATAATAATAATAATAATAATAATCAGAGGTTAATGGCATCTATCTGTCTGTCTGTCTGTCTGTCTGCCTATCTGTCTGTCTGTCTACCAACATGTAGATTGTAAGAAGACTACGACTTCTTACCAACAATACTGAAGCCATTCTTGAAGCCCGGCTGCTCCAGAGCAAAGGCCCATCCTATAGCACCACCAAGGGCCGACAGTGGCTGCAGTGAGGGTCCGACGGACTGTGGGATGTCGCTGATGGCCACGTAGGACCGGCCATCGTTCGCAACAACATACGAGTGGAGGTCGTTGCTGCTGAACTCCACAGCTGAAGGAGATCTGCCCACGTATACTTTTCCATGCAGTTTACCATTCATCCTCTGTGGTTTTCCTGGGAAACGAACACAAACCACCATAGTCAGTCACAGAGACAAGTCCACAGGGCTGCACAAGACTTTACAAGATATCGGCACTAATTAAATTCACATGTCTGAGATTTAAAGGCTGTTGTGGTAGAGAATTAAAGACATTCCCTCTAAACTGACAAAAGAGTCCTTTAATACATGTGTTGATGTCAATATGTTTTCGTAAACACTTTTTTGTAAGAAGACATGAGTCTTAAAGTGATGTTTCCAAACTCTTAGGCTCTGATCCATAAGTGGACACCCATGTGTGGAACAAGCTGTAGATGTAAATACTGGTTTTTGTCCTGCCCACCAGCAAGGCTTTCTCGTGAGACTTTTTTTTTTGTTTATTTTAAATAATCCCATCGGCCAAGACTTATCTCTTACTGAGGAAAAACACACATTTATGGGATTAGTTATTGGACCTTTTTGCCTACAATGATAATAGCTGTAATCTGTTTAAACAGAAACAACATTTAGTCATGTTTTTTTTTTAACATTGGGTCATATCACGAATGATCCAACCTTAAACAAAGGTGGTTTTATGTGAATAAATACAGAAATAAATAAATTACCCTCTGCAACACATTGAATCCCATTTCCATAGAATCCTGGCCTGCAGTGGCAACAGTACCCACTGGCGTAGTCCCGGCAATCTGCAAACTGGGAACACTTATTCCTGTCGTTTGCACATGTTCCCAGGTTGTACGAAAATACTGAAAAATTGAAAGTGAAAAACACGATCAGTATCAAAATAAGTATATATATTTTTTTAAATTGTAGAAAGCAATATTTTCCTATGTGAAATGACCGTACCATCAACATTGATGTCCGTGTCGTCCACCACCACCACTTCCGGGTTCTCTGGCCGGTGTGGCTGGTACTGGACTGAGTGGATTTCAATCTGTCCCCCTTTGGGTTCAAACGGAGGGTACTCCACTCTTTGTCCGTCAGTGTGCACTAGCCTGACTGCGTCCACATCAACATCGTAGCCTCCTGGCGCCCCCTGTGGTGGGGCTTCAGTGGGCAGATCGGTGACCTCACCTGGTGCCACATTGGTAAAATAGGTAGAAGTACCGATCACGTACACCCACACACCGCGTACACCCGAGTTGGTTTCCCTGAAAGAGTAAACATTGACGGTAAATAGTTCTGAAGCTTTTGTTTTTGTAAAAAGTTTGTCAAGTCTTACTCCGGCAACACTCTGACAGATTCGGCATCATCCGAGGTGGTGCGGTAGTACGGCCCCTGGCTGTGAAACAGAAATCCACGAACCAAACCCTTGCTGAAGCCAGCCTGCACTGTCACGGCAGGGTCTTGCGTGGAGGAAAACTGTATTCCGCCCCTTGGATATAGAACTATAGCATAGGAGGCCTTCTCTAAAGAGGCAATAACCAGTTGGAAGGTGTTTCTCTGGAATCATAAAACATACTGACATTAATCCAGTCATTAATTTTTTTCCAGAGACTACAGTTACAATCAGGACGCTCACCTTCGTGTCTTGACTTGACTGAGAGTCATGAGCAGCGACATCAACCCAGGTGATGATAACAACGTGGGTGGGATCGACCTCATCGTCGTGGGGGAAGGCTCTGTTGATGTGCTCTGCCGCCTGACGTAAAATGGCAGGACCGGAGTCTTGGCGAAAGAAGACCTTGCCCACACCGTCGCTTGTGTCCAGATCTCCCTGCAGAGCTGCGATCATCCCAAACTTTGGAGGCATCTCCCTGAGATACGACGACTCCTCATTCGGCTCCACGGTGGCAACAAAACCATTGGTGTTGATCTGGAAGTTCAAAAATCAGACCAGGCGATGAGAAGATCCATTTTCTCTTAGTCAGGGTTCTAGGACAGTTTGCCTGTTAATCACAAAGATCCCAACATTTGGACACACTTATCGACTACCGGGTCCGGGGAGCAATAGTCTCCACAGCTGCCACCCAAATCGCATTGCTTCACATCACACCTTTCTGAGGGTGGTGAGTCCAAAACACCATTACCCGGGATGTGAACTTTCTCAAGAGATGAACCATAGAGTTTCCCACCAATGACAGAGACACTGCCTCTGGGCCAAAGCAAGGGCCAAGACTGTCCATCTGTCAGCCATTTTCACCCGCTTATCCAATACTGGGTCACAGGGGCGGCAGTCTCCAAAACTGCCACCCAAATCACATCGCACCATAGTGAACCTTCCTGCAGGTGGTGAACCCACTGGAAGACAACCACCCTAACCGGGATTCAAACTTGCCCAGGAGGTGAACCATGGAGTTTTACACCAAAGACAGAGACATTGCCTCTGGTCTAAGGTGAAGGACGGGCCAAGACTGATGAAGTCCAATTAAATAATCATGTATGGGGAGAACAAGCAATCTAGATAAATACTACATTATATGTAACCACGCAGTCTTAAACTATAGACCTTTTTGATGTAAGTTAGGAAATCTACTCATTAGGGAGTTAATTGAAGTTAGCTGCCATGTCTCACAAAAGTTCTAATGAACAAACAAGAAAGGGTCTTTCCTGGTTTAAAAAAAAAAAAAGAAAGAAGAAGTAGAAGACGCTGGGTTCAATTCCAAGCACACACAGACTCTACACATGGGGCTCCTCCACTTCCTGACCAGAGGAAAACAAGAATACTATTCCTGGCCTCTTTTCAACTCTTTCCTGTCCTTGCCCCCGATGAACAGCCCTGGAGAAGCCGAAGATTATGCACTAATCTTTATGACAGATACTTCCTGCCAGAATGGAAGAGGGATCAGGGATTTAAATGTTACTAACAGAGGGGGAGATGTTTTAATGCAAGTGAATAAGCCCATCATACCAGGACCTAATGGAATATGAATCACTGTGAGGACGTGGGGACAAAAACCCTGCATACGATCCAGAAGGATGTCTTCTAAATCTGGTATAAAGATCTTTTTCTGTTCCCCTGCAGGGCTCAGACGCTTCCGCGCGAGTGAAAAAAAAAAAATCAATGTTCACAGCAACAGAGACAGATGTTTGTGGTTCTGTTTTAGAAATAACTCAAAGATGGGCTCAACGAGGAGAACATAGGGACTTTGGACCCTGACATAAGCATAGTGTTTAGTACACTCTGAAACGCTATACTAATACTTTGTGTATACTGCACCACTAGGGGGCATCCAAATGGCAAAATCTTCATTTTTCTATGGTTGAGTATTAAAAATCACCAGTATCCTCAACAGGTAAAATATTTAAGATCCGAATTGCTTCAGATGGTAATGTTCAAAATAAAATGTGTTCATTCACAGTGGGTGGCGCTATGTTTCTGAACGTATACTGTAGGGTCATGTATATATATGTGTGTACGTTTGTATATTTGCGCAAGGCTCTAATGTAGGTTTTGGGGAGAGATTACTGAATTATTCGGATAAGCTGTTGAGGTACGCTAGTATATACGATGTCAGCTACAAAAAAGTTTGCTCCAACATTTTATGAATAATAATATAAGCCTTTTATGGCAGGGCCACTGGGGGCAGATGAGGGGCGTCTGGGGGGTAACCCTTCCTGTTCTTCAAGAGAAAAAAAAACTTTTTTTTTAAGCGTAATTAAGATTTAATGACATGTTGAGTTGAAAGTGAGCTCCAGCACTTTTCTTTGAACAGAAGAACGACTGGGAATAAAGAGCTGTTTGTCTGTCCTGCACAATGCTGCAGCTCTCATCCAAATCTGTCCATTACCCACTTTTTCCAGGTCATTTGTCCAAGACTTTAAGGAATCCGAAAACCATGAAAAAAAAATGTTAATAACAACAACAATAATAATAATATCATCTGTATTTTAAGTTGTATGTTGCAATCAACTTCCATCAGTTGTTGTACAATGACCCCATTGGCTCTTGGCTACATCTATCAGTATCACTCTGTTATCTGTGACATAGATGCTTTGGAATGGGTTACAAAATGGAATTCCTTCAGTACTTTGGTCTGAGTGTGAGAGGATCACCAATATGGAAAACTGTAGGAATGTATGTTGGGGGATAAGACTTTGAGATAATAAAAAAAAAATCAATACACACATGTAACTCTGTAATTACACAAAACACAACTCCACGGTAATATCTGTTCATTCCCAACATTGCAGGAGGTTGGGAAAATTGACCGCCTTTCCACAGGGAACGCGCAAATTACGCAAGTTCCGTGGATTGTCCGCTGTGTCCAGAACGATCCGCTAATTTCTCTCTCATGTTAAAGTCAGAGTAGTAGAAGATGAACTTACATAGATGCTGTCGAAAGTGCCATCATAGAACAACACGGGCTGGTCCAGCTCCAATCGGTGCGTCTGGTCATTCCCGGGTTCCAGTAACTGGTCTCCTCCACCGTAGGGGAAAAGCTCGCCCCTTGTTATGCTCCACACCGGGGACACCGAGAAAAAGCCCAGGAAAGTGACGCAGACGAGCCACCGTCGCTCCTGCCAACCCATGGTCCCAACTTTCAGCTCCATTCCACCTCGTTCAAACTCCAGGTTTGAGGAGACTGACGCGCAGGATCCACGAGAGGAAAGTCCAGTCAGAGCTGGAGTTGGAGCAGACACGAAGGGCGGAGTTGAGTTGAGTTGAGTTGAGGGGGCAGCGGAGAAGAGGCTTCATAAACCGGCAGATCACAGGTCGCCTACTCTCTTCTTTCTCCTGTTTGTCCTGAAACACATTCCTGGAGATCAGTTACATTCCTGGATTCAGTCTGAAACCATGACTTCATCTGTAAAATCCTCCCAGATCTGAGAATTCCATGAGGAGAACTACCTCCCCTCATTCTTTCAGCTCATTGTTCCTCCATTAGAGAGCATCTACAGCTCAGTTTGCCAGATCATAATAATCCAGGGGCCACAGAGTGGGAGGTCAGAGGGACGGAGTCTGGACACAGGCCAGGAGACCATCAGGACACGGACATCACAGCATGGACCAGTTACCAGCAACAGAGCCTCAAAGCCCGGTTCATCAAGTTATTATATCACAGAGCACTGGTCCATACTCTAATCACCACCAGGGCCGGATCAACACTTTCTAGGGCCTGGGGCTTCACTTGTGTCTCGCATCTCTTGTTTCTACAGCTTGAAGACAATCTAGTGGTGGCCGATGGTTGCTGGTCATCGCTGGTAACCACTACAGCACCACACATACTGGTTATTCTAGACATCTTCTTTAGGAATGATGTCTCTCTTTTATGTTTTATGGTTTTTACCTTTCTTTTTTACTCCCTTGTTTTTCTTTTGTCCTGACATTTTTGTATGTTTTTAATCTACTTGAATTAGAGTAAATCTATTGTAGCCCCCTGGTGGCGAGGGCCGGGCCTGCACCCACTTTACCCCATTCTGTTAATCTGGCCTTGATCAACACAGACATGGAGAACAGGGGTCATGAACTGCAGTTAATTTTATTTATTTACGTAACTAATATTGTTCAGTCAACAGTGGTGGCCTAGTGTTTCAAGGAGAGGACTTGGGACCGCAAGGCTTCAGGTTCGAATCCACCAGCTGCCAGGTTGCTCTGAGCAAAGCAGCATCAACAACTAACATAACTTCTTGTGGGCTCACCACCTACAAGATGACTCGCAATATGGTGCAGTGTGATTTGGGTGGAACCAGCTGCCCCTGCAATCCAGAAATAGACATGAGGATGAAGATGAATGAATGAATGTGGTTCATTGCTGTGTAACAATACGGTTTTCAATTTATCAGGTTATGAAACTCATGTGAAAGGTTATGTGGGCCGCACAAAATGACTTAATAGGCTCTGAATTGGCCCCCAAGCCTTGAGTTGGAGACATAGGGGTGTACAGATATTTTTAGTTCTAAAACGAAACAGTGAACTGGATTAAGAGCAAATAGATGGAGTGTTCTTGTGAACTAAGATGTATGAAGAACAAAATGCTAAAATGCTTTTACCATTTTTCAAATCTATAGGAAAAATAAAGACACAGTATAATCCCGTCACATAATCCTCGGCAGACGCTTGTATCCAAAAAGACTCATTTTAACAAGTTAGGCGGGCCGAATTAGAAATCTTAACGGGCCACATCCTGCCCCCGAGCCTTAGTTTGCCCATGTCTTCTGTAAACCATTCATATCTTGAAAATTCCATTGAGGATGGAGGAAAAATAATCTGGGATTATCACTGCACCATGACTCATCCATCGTCCCAATACTGCAGTCCAGGTTTGTAGAGAACAGATTTGTTCAATTTGGTCAAAATTAAAGCACAATTTTCACAGTTAATATTATGATGACACAAAAGGAAGAGTATTTTAGAATATATTAAAAACAGATATGTATATTACTTAACAGTAGAAGTTTTTCAAAAGGATTTCATCCAATGCCTAGAGTTATTATAGTTTTGTGTGTCGCACAATAGGGGTCAACGTTGCACTCTTTACTTTGGGAACCACTGAAGTATAGAGTATTTCACCATTTATAGTCATTAAAAATATTAAAAATAAAAAATATAACTGAAAGTCATAACTTCTCCGCTTTTAAACATATGAGGATTATATAAATGGAGATTTTAGGATGTTAATATTAAAATATTAGGCCACTCTCTTCTGCTTTTTTCTCACAGTTTTGATTCAGGTCAACAGTATGATGTATCTAACCAGCTGTGCTGTTTCAAAGGAACCATTTGGGAAATGAGTTTCTTCTGCAAAACTCAATAAACAATAATAATACATTTCTTCTTTGTTCTCTTTAATTCCTAACATCTGACCAAAAAATAAAAACACATGAATTAAAAAAGTCATAAGTCAATGTAAATGTCAAGTCATTTTTTTCTGAATTTTGAAGCAGTAAATTAGGAATTATGAAGAAAAACGCTGTGAAAGAAAGACAAACATCTCTTACACCAACAGACACACATTTCTACCTACAGGAAGCAAAGAGAATTCATAAAAGACACAAAGTTTACTTTCTGGCTTAAAAAATATAACACATATATTTGGTGGGGTAACGGTGGCCCAGCGGTTGAGGCGTTGAACCTGGGTCCATAAGACAGCACTTTCTAGCTTTTGTGTCTGTGTGTGCACTGTGGAATTGTTTGGTCCTAGAAGAGAAATTGTATTCCTATTTATTAATTTTACTGTGGAGGAAATTTTCGCAGTTTTCAGTTTTGGTAAAAAAAAAAAAAAACGTAAAAAAATGTAAAAAAAAAAAACCCAAAAAACCCCAGCTTGGGCCTGAGGAGGTTAAATCCACCAGCTGCTGGGTTACCACTGAGCAACATGGCACCATTCTAACCCACAGGCTCACCACCCAGGGGAAAGCCCACAGTATGGTGCAGTGGAGATTTGGGTGCCAGACGTGGAGACTGCTGCCCCTTTGACCCAGTAACTGATAAGAGGATAAAAAAGATTCACTTAATATGTAGTGATTACATTGCAGGATGATGTACTGTGATTGTGCTAAATAGTTCTGTTTCTATAGTAAAAACAAAAATCACAGTCATAACACTCCATTGTCTTTGTAATATGGTCTTAGTGCACCACCTGGTGGTCATTTTCTTGTTCCTTAACTTAGTGTGCTTGGTAAATATAATACATGGAATATACAAAAATCGAATTAAATAGAATAACAAGTCTTAGTATATGCAAACAGTTGGAGCTGATCTGGGAACAGGAACAGACATATGGTTACCAAAGTATTCAAGATATGTTCAAGATCCCAAAGGTCTTTCTCATCTTTGTATGAGAAAATGTGAAGTCGTCCATTTAGCCGAGAGTAAAAGATTGTGACCCACCACCTTTAACCGCCAGAGGTCACTAGACCCAGTCCTGTGAAACAAACCAAAGCAAGAATAACAAACTTTCCTGGGCCCAGAAATGTTTATCTGCAGAGGAGCCAGGCGATTATTTCAGACTGTGCCGAAAAATTGATATTTTTGTTGTAGTAGATGATATAGTAGATGAATTAAATAAGCCGCAATGCTGCCATCTAGTGAGTTTAATTTTCATATGCAGACATTTATCCCAAAAATATTTGCATAAGGCATTGCGCTATCAAGTTTTAACCGATAACAAGTCTTAAAGAAATTATAATATTAATATTTATATCAATATTAAATATCCTATAGTTGATATCTTTGAAATTTTCCGAACTCTATTTCAGTTTTCCTTGTCACGATATCATATAATCATGTTATTGGGTGATTGATAATATCAATTGCCACATTTATGCCAAAATCACATTTTGTGAATATTATCACACCATGTAGGGTTTCAGGAAACTGTATTCTAAATATTTTCAAAACATTATAAATGATACATTTATAATATGTATATTTTCAATATTTACATAGGGAGTTAGAATAAGTTATTTCACAGTCTTTCTTGTATTTACCTCCATCATCTACAGATGTTGAAATAATCCCATAACTAACCCAGACTGGCATCACCATCACCGTCATCCTTCTCCCACTGCTCCCTCGGGCTCAACACATGGTGGGAATCCCTACGACAGGGTTAAAGGTTCAGCAGTGTGCGTCAGCTGATGCTCCGCGTCACGCAGAGGCTGCTGGGATGTCTGAAGGAGGCGCAGGCTGCTCCTCACTGCTCTGACCTCCAGGCTGCAGCGAGTCTTCGGCTCAGCCTCCTCACTGACCATGCACCTGGCTCCTCGTCGGTCTGTGTCTGTGTCTGTGCCTGTGACTCGGCTGCAGGAAGTGCAAGTCGTTTCCTCTCGGCTGATTTTCTCTCCTCCCTCCTCCTGACACTGCCATCCTTTTGCGCTTTTCCGCCTCGCACCTCCTCCTCCTCCTCTTCGGAGAACAAGTGTCTGTGCGTAAAACCAAAGGCAGGACCCGGTCTCTGCGCCTCCTGATTCTGCTCCAGGTTCATCATCATCACCGACATGGAGGTGCTGGAGCCGATGGCACCCACCGACCAACCCCTGCCCACCATGAGCCCCGCGGTGTCTCCCTACGTGACGCTGGGCCTGACGGTGGTCTACACCGCCTTCTACTCCCTCCTCTTCGTCTTCATCTACACGCAGCTGTGGCTGATCCTGCGGTACCGACACAAACGCTTCAGTTACCAGAGCGTCTTCCTGTTCCTGTGCCTGCTGTGGTCGGCGCTGAGGAGCCTCCTCTTCTCCTTCTACTTCAACAACTTCGTCACGGCCAACACTCTCAGCCCGTTCCCCTACTGGCTGCTCTACTGCTTCCCGGTCTGTCTCCAGTTCTTCACCCTCTGCCTCATGAACCTGTATTTCGCTCAGGTGAGACTGCGTCACGGCTGTCACGTGTTTTTGTTTCCCTCGCGCTGTCAACACCGGGTCACGTGGTCGAGCTCCCTGAGGACTTTGGATGTCTGAGGTGTTTTTGGACATCTGGGATGTGGTCATGTCTTTAGACAAAGCCATGGGATTTGACTTCGTTTTAGTTGACAGTCAGTTTTTGCAAATAATAATCGTTGCACCTACCAAACAAAATGTTACTACTTTGCACATTTGCGTTTCTCTTCCGCTAAATCACTAATGATACATAATCCCGATTATAGCATATTGTATAGTGGGCCTTTCTGTAGGAAACATTATCGTCTTTTCCCTGATAATGAAAAATTCAATAGTACAATGCCTGGGTTAGTTACAAAAATCTGTCATAAAAAAAGTTTTGGGGAAAAATGTCTGTATTTTCCAGAAAAACACACTGGATGGCAGCATTGCAGCTCATCTCATACTTAGTAGTTTGTAGATATAAATAAATTGCCAGGTCTTCCTTATATAGAATACATTTTCTTCAAAACAGATATACTGAGTGAAAACAATCCTTGTTGTTTTGAATTAAATATGTAAATAGTTCAGGTGCTATGTAGGCTGGTGGCCTAGTGGTAGTAAGCTGACTTAGTTCCATAAGGCTTCAGGTTTGAGTCCACAGTCCCGACCCACATAACTTCCAGTGGACTTACCGCCCACAGGAAGGCTGACAGTGTAGGGCAGTGTGATTTGGGTGGCATGTTTGGAGACAGCTGCCCCTGAGACCTCGTAACTAATAAGAGGATGAAGATGAATGAATGAATGGATATGGAGTTAAGAAAAAAAAAGGCTGTTAGGCAGGAAGGTTTGGAGAAAAAGTGAGAGAAGAAAGATTGAGATGGTTTGGACATGTTCAGAGGAGGGACAGTGGATACATAGTAGAAGGATGGTCCTAGAGATGGAGCTACCAGGTAGAAGACAAAGAGGAGATTGATGGATGCAGCCACGGAGGACATTGAGGTAGTTGGAGTCAGAGTAGAAGATGGAGACAACAAGGAGGGAGGGAAAACATTCTGAGGTTAGTTGAATGACCTGTGCCCTAAAATTATTTTTAGGGACCAACGGCTGTATGTGAAAGTGAGAGTCACAAGGTGGCAGCATTGTAGC
Source organism: Paraplagusia blochii (assembly GCA_016785265.1). NCBI lineage: Eukaryota > Metazoa > Chordata > Actinopteri > Pleuronectiformes > Cynoglossidae > Paraplagusia > Paraplagusia blochii. Next base: position 337,413 of record JAFBJS010000178.1, read on the forward strand.
TCATCAAATTAATTGGATTTAACAATAATGGGAGTGAGATATGCTTTTACATGCAAGTTAATAATAAATACTAACAGGTCTGGATTACCTTTATCTGTTGATATTGGAATTGGAAATTACACGTTAGGATCAAATCGGCACTTTGAATTTTGGCGAAAAGTTAATATCTGACACTTATAGTGAAAAATATTTGCCACATTCTTTAGAGAGTGTGTACCTGCAGCCCAGAACAATACAGAAAACACCACAAAATAATAATAATTCTCAAAGGTTCCTGTTTTTTAATGATTTTTTGCAGTTGGTTGTGGTTGTTTCAGGCACTGTAGTCGATCTCGGGTGTTTTCCTTTAAGGTCCAACCTTTATTCTCCAATCTGTCATAACCCCAGTGTGATACTCTGCTTCCTCCTCCACTCTGATTATCAACCAGTAAACACTTCCTGTGCTCAGCGTTGCCCAACATGTAAAATCTGCACTGAGAAATACAAGAAACTGGTCAGTGGGTCAAACTTGGTCAGATTTAGAAAGGCACTGATCATATCTGACCAGAGAGTGTGTAACAACAACGATCTCTGAGTGATCTCCATGTAAAGAGCTCCTCTGTCACAGGACTTTCAGAACTTCCTGTCCTGAATTGGTCCTTTGTCCGACGCCAGGATCTACATTTCTGACAGTGACATGTCTGCCCCGGCTCTGCCGAGGCTCAGTTCAGTCATCGTGGTGTTGGTTAGTGTCACAATTATATGTGAGTCATAAAGAGTTGCATGTGTTTGGACTAGTTGTGTGTGTAATGACTGAAAACACAGCTGCTGACTACAGTGAGGTTCCTGTTTTTAGAGGATGTGACATTTTTTGCCAGACATTAAGCAGAAGTGAAAACTGGAGCCTCACACATTTGATATGATATGATTGATATGATTTTATATGTACATACATATATAAAAATATTATTTTTTATTTACAGGTTGTTTTCAAGGCAAAGTCCAAATATTCTCCAGAACTTTTGAGATTCAGGTGAGACATTTGACCAAACATCTGAAATGTGTGGGTTTTTTAAAATAATTATTATTAATTTAAACTTTTTTCTCCCTATCTACACAGGCTTCCCTTGTTCCTCATCTTCCTGACCATCAGTCTGCTCTTTTTGGTGGTGAACCTAGTGTGTGCCCTGCAGGTGAGGACGTCCTTCGCAGATGTCCACACCATCGTTCTTGTCAGGGTCACCATCAACGACTCCCTATTTGTCCTGTGTGCCATCTCGCTCTCTGTGTGCCTGTATAAAATTGCTAAAATGTCGCTGGCCAACATTTACCTGGAGTCAAAGGTGAGAAACTTTAGAGATGAGAACATCAACAAATGAGATATCATGAACCAATCAATCACCAAAAAAAAAAACTGTCCATGTTTTGTGATCGTTGTCCCTCTGTGAATGTGTTCCCCTCCTGACCACCAGGGGACCTCAGTTTGCCAGGTGACAGTCATTGGGGCCATTGTCATCCTGCTGTATTCATCCAGAGCCTGTTACAACCTGGTCATCCTGGGACTCTCTAACAAGAAAATCAGCTCCTTTGACTACGACTGGTACAACGTTTCTGACCAGGTGACCGTGCTGTTACCAAGAACAAGTTGGATTTAATTTGGAGTCAACGATTTCCATCTCCACATGTCCTCTGTCTTCTCCACTTTAACTCCAACTACCTCCATGTCCTCCCTCACTGCCTCCATCAATCTCCTCTTTGTCTCCTACCTGGTAGCTCCATCTCTAGGATCATTCTTCTACCAATGTATCCACTGTCCCTCCTCTGAACATGTCCAAACCATCTCAATCTGTCTTCTCTAACTTTTTCTCCTAACCTTCCTGTCTAACAGGCAATATTTTTTCTTAAATCCATATCCATCCACTTATTGTCACCTCTAGCTCCCCCTCCTGTCTATGGCTAGTGTCTCATCTTCAAAATACTGCAGACTAATTTGCGATATCTTTCCAGGCAGATCTACAGTCCACTCTTGGTGACACTGGTTACGTTGTATTTGGAGTGGTTCTGTTCGTGTGGGAGCTGCTGCCCACGTCTCTGGTAGTTTTCTTCTTCAGGGTTCGACACCCAGACCTGGACAGGGTGAGGCCAGAATGCTGGAGCATAACATTTATTAGTCTGTCAAAAAACAATCCCTAAATGGAAGATGCTCGTTTGTTCATTCCTTTATCTTCCTTCACTTATCCATAACCAGGTTGCAGTGGTCTCCAAAACTGCCACCCAAATCACATTGCTCCTTCTTGAGGGTGGTCTCCTAGGTGTCAATGCTAAGCTGTGCTCACTGCTCAGAAAACTACAAATCAGTTAACTACAGATTAAAAAACTACTATAAATAAACTACTGCAGTAGGACGGCAGTGGTGGCCTTGCGGTCGGGGAAGCAGACTTGGATCCACATGGCTTCAGGTTCGGGTCCACTGCTGCCAGGTTTCCACTTGAGGTGCCCTGAGCTTAGCCCCGTCCTGACCCACGTAACCCACCCACAGGAAGGCTCACAGTATGGTTCAGTGTGATTTGGGTGTCAGTCGTGGAGACTGCCGCCCCTGTGACCCGGCAAAAGCAAAGCAGATGAGGATGAATGAATGAATTGAGTACAAAAACAATCTTTTAAGAACCAAAACAACAAATAAAATCATATTTCTTTGCTTCTCTCCTGTCTCTACAGAGCAGCTCTGGACTTCCTGGTCATGTTTTCAACTCTGGGGCATATTTCTTTGATAATCCAAGGCGCTACGACAGTGATGATGACCTGGCCTGGAGTGTCATGCCTCAGAATATCCAAGCAAGGTGAGAAAAACGCTGCAAAAAATTCCTTATACCAGACCTGGGCACGACCAGATGTGGCCAGTTTGGAATTCGCAACAAGTGTCCAGATTATACTGTTTATTTATGCTGTAATTATACTTTTTGCTTGTGTTTTTCCCAGTCCAAGTCTTTATGTTTGTTTCTCAAAGGCAGCCTTCGAATCACACACAAACAAATTTAACGGATTCCTGTTTTTCCTCAGTCTGGCTGCGGACAATTACGACTGGGGGAGTCAGAGCAGCGGCATCGGGGCCTACATCGGAGAAGACAGTTACCATTTCCCCCCTCCACCTCCCCGCCCTCCTCCAGAGGAGCTCAGCCCTTACTGACCCCAGACCTGTGATTCCTGATGTACTTTGCCATTCTGTATATTTTTTTTTTTGCACAGTATCACACACTGACAGGGGCCGAACTTTGTCCTTCTTCTGCAAACATTTGATTTTATGTACCGAGGAAAACACACGGACGTGTCTCACTGTAGGACAAACAACGGAATAAGAATGACTGCACTCCTTTTAGAAATGTTTAGTCTGAACGCTGACCTTTTTTACATTGAAGAACTAATACTGAATTGTGCCTAATACTGTATATTTCCTGACCACTGTGATTTTTTATGTACCGTTGCTATTTCAGGTTTTACTTTTCGTACAAATTGTTTATTTTAGGGATGTTTAACACGCAATAAAACCTTAAAGTGCTGTTACCACATGATTTGTAAAAAGGAAAAGTCTCTTCTTTGGACTGGTGAGTGTTTTGAGACATGAGTCCATGTGTTTATCCTCCTCTGGACATCTATCAGGACGAAGTCAGAGTTCAGCTGAATCACCAACTTGTTTTTATTCCACAGAGCTCTGATTATGTGCTGCAGTCAATTCACAGAAGGTGATGTTTACACGTTCCGGGGTCATTGTCAAACATCACCTCCAAGCAGCGATTCCCCAACATTTAAATCTGCTATAAAATTCAACAATCAACCCAAAGAAGACGGAAGTGAAAGATTCGACAAACTTCCACAAAATAAGATCAGATCTGAATTTCATCACTGACCAACTATCTAAAAATCACATTTTTACTGTTGCAATTCTAGAGTTTAAGTCAGATTTGTGATTATTTTATAATGTTTTATTTTTAGGTGTTGTAAACGAAATCAATCAATACCCCACTAATACCGGCGTTGAAGACCTGTACCGTATACTGCCTGCAGAGGGCAGCATTCAGCTTTGGAACAGCAGGAAACACAGTCCAGCAAACTCACTGAAGCAGCAGCGCAAAATCAACAGACAAGTGTCTTAGGTGTAGAACAGTAAAGTGGACCTGCATGAGTTTCTAGGTGATGTTTATGTTGAAAATACTGATGTATTAGTATTTTAGTATAAACGCTCGGCTGTTTAATCGACGAAAAGATGGAAAAAAAACTCTTTAAATTCGAATCATTCACGGTTTTATTGCGAACTCAGTCACAATTTGCCGTACGACATCTCAGAACAACTGATTCCATGTAAAAAGCTCAGCACTTTTTTTTTCCAAACACACGCACAAACACTGTACCTTAAATGACTTCACTGAAAATAAAATAAAATAATCATAAATGCGGTGGCTGTAGGAAGTTGTCCCAGCTTAATTTCCGCGCTGAAAACGTCAGTTTTGTGAAGTTGGCCTTCTCCACCCTCGGTGTGAGAAAACAACAGAAGATCCCTTTCAGTATGACGCGCTGACATTCAAGGTCTACTGGATTTACTGGAAACGAACAGATATCGGCGTGGTTGTTTTGTCTTAAAGAGACTTTCCACCCATTCAAGCTGTTTTGTAAAACGCACACACATACACTCTTCAGGCCACTTTCTGGAAAGAGAGCACTTAATGGCTGCTGGTGGGGAATGAGGGCTCCCACTAGCTGGGATCTGACGGTTTGTTGAGCTCCACTTTGACACCTTTCTCTCCTGCACACAAAGAGAAGCACAGTCATTAGGGACGGTGTCTACATAACAGCATGGAGGTGCTGTTTAACGGAGGGAAACAAGGCGGTTTGGCAGGCTGATCCAATCTTCACCTGTTAAGTACTTTTCCTTAGCTCTGGCTCGCTCATCCGCATCAAAATACCACACTGTGATGGCATACCTGCAGAGACACAAGGAAGTGGTGAGACCGCGGCCAAAAGCGGCACGGCGTTTGTCAGCGTGTGCGCGTGTGCAAGGTGGAGGTGACCCGGGATGAAGCAGACCTGGTGGAGAAGGCGGGCTGAACCTCGTGGGGATTCCGCCTGTCCGACCAGAAGAGCAGCAGACGGTCGAATTTGGGCTCTATGTCCGCAAACTGAGCCTTTCCTTCGGGAAAGATTCGTAGAAGACCACCGTGTTCCTGCAAGAGCAGAAGAACAGAGGAAGAATCCAGTTAGAGCACAAATCAGAACATGGGGTTAGGGAGGGGACGAGGTGAGGACAGAGTCATTAACCATTTCATATCAAGGTGAGAGAAGGTGGTCGACCCAGGAAGGTACTGAGGCTTCCAAAAGTATTTATACCCCTTGAACGTTTCCACATTTTGTCAAGTTACAACCAAAAAATTAAATTCTTTTTAACAAATTAAAAACTGAAAATGTGGTGTGCAAAAGTATTGAGAGCCCAGAGTTCTTTTGTGTGTAATTTAATTACAGTACAAATACTGTTATTCCGCGCTGTCCTCTGTGGTTTGTTAAGAGTATATTAGGAAACAAACAGCATCAGGAAGTCCAAGGAGCACACCATCCAGGTCAGGGATAAAGTTGTGGATAAATTTAAAGCAGGGTTAGGCTATAAAAAGATTTCCCAAGCTTTGAACATCTCACGGATCACGGTTCAGTCCATCTACGGCAGGGGTCTCAAACTCAAATATTGATGTCCACCACCCACACTATCAATTCACCGAAGGGCGGCGTCAGCTTTCAGTGTTCAATACAAAAGAAAAATTGTAATAGAAAATCAGTTTCCCATAGATTCTGTGTAATACAACACTAAACCAGAAGGGTTTGGGTTTGGAGAACTATAGGATTTACCATAAAATGTGGAGAACAACTCTATAAAAAAGTTATTATAAATTCAACTTCCACATCAGGGTGGGGGCCGCAAAATATCGTTGGACAGGCCGCAAATGGCCCATGAGCCGCAAGTTTGAGACACCTGATCCATAGTAATGGAAGGGGTATGGCACAATTCTGACGTTTATGGAAGGGTGGCAAAAAGAAAGCCATTATTGAACAAAACAAAACAAAAGAAACATAAGAAGTTCCATCTACAGTTTGACATTAGCCATGTGGGGGACACAGCAAACACGTGGAAGAAAGTGCTCAGGTCAGATGACACGTGTGGTGGAACTGTCCACTGTCAAACATGGTGGTGGCAGCATCATGCTCTTGGTGAGCTTCTCTTCAGCGGGGACAGGGAGGCTGGTAAGAGCTGATGGGAAGATGGACTGAGCCAAATACAGGGCAATCTTGGAAGAAAACCTGCTGGTTTCTGGAGAAAGACCTGAGACAGGAGCTGAGATTCATCTTCCAGCAGGACAACAATCCTAAACATAAGGCCAGGGCTACAATAAAATGGTTCAAAACATAACATATTGATGTGTTAGAGTGGCCCGGTCGAAGTCCAGACCTAAATACAATTGAGAATCTGTGGCAATATCTGAAAACACAAATGCTCTCCATATAATTTGACAGAGTTGGAGCAAAAGGTGGTTCCACAAGGTACTGTAAGGGGGCTCAATACTTTTGCAAACCACCTTTTCATTATTTTTTATTTAATAAAATAATGTAATATTTTCATTTCAATTCACAATTGTATGACTCTTTTTGATGGTGTTTGACATAAATTCCAATAAAACATATTTATGTATATTGTTGTTACATGACAAAATGTGGAAAAGTTCAAGGGTTATGAACACCTTTGCAAGTCACCGGACATAAATCAATCATCAGTGGTTAATATGCCAGGACGACGGGCTCGACTATCAGCACAGAGTGAGGATTGAAGGAAAAGGGTTCGGAGGAAAGCTGAGGATAGGAAGCAGCGGCCGTGGTGGGAGGGTGGCCTTCCTGTGGTGGGATAGGAAGAATAAACCACAGGAAAACTGCTGGGCCTGGATAAAGGAGCTGGAGAGTGGAAAAGCAGATTGCAGCATGTGTCGCCACTCTAACTTTCACACAGCTGATATGACAGACCACTCTCTTCACACGCAAACCTGCACGCCATTCCGTTCACAGCCTTTGTTGGAGCAGTAATGCTATTCCCAGTTAGAGGTTACTGAATGTGGGGGAATACCGCTGGTGTTTTCCGCCCCTCTCGGAAACGTATCCCATTCTGGGGGGGCAGAACAGGTTTGCTGTCGGTGTGAGGGGTCGATGCAGAAATGTAGTGAGCAGATGTAACAACCATGTGGTCTGCAACCCATGCTGTCGTGTGTAAAGCATGGGCTGCTTTGCACCAGACAGAACTGACCGGATCAATAAGGAACAATAGTGCAATAGTGGAGGATAAAAAGTGCAACAGCAAGGTCAAGCACAAAAGCTGACAAAATAACTATACATTATATATAGACAGCACTGTAGTTAGAGATTAGAAAACAATAATAATAAAAATAATAATGTTAATTTTTTTATTGCAAGGCAGAGGTGTCAAATGCAATTTCACAGCGGGCCAGAATTAAAAACTGTCCTGAAGTCACAGGCCAAACTCAATATTTATTGAGAAATTAACAAATATAATAAATGTTTTTCTCTAGTTATAAAATATTGTTTTTTTTCACGTGGAAGCATTCCATCTGGAACAGCCAAAGCTTTTCAATACATGAGAAATTATATTAGAAATAATTCCCACATCATTGGTATTTGTTTCTTACTCTGTTCTTCATAGTCTATCCAGACCAATTTTGAATGTATATCTTTATTTACTGAACAAAAAGCATGTGCTATAAAAAAAAGCATGCTTTATTACTATAACAAAATTCTGACAGTATATAAGGTCTTCATACTGGTGGGCCAACTCTAGTACACATTTGATTTTGTTTCACACCAGTTATAATTACAATGCGGGCCAGATTTGGCCCCCGGGCCTGGGTTTAGCCACCTGTGTTCTATGGGAATAACCAGCTGTTTCTTGCTTTTTTCGACTCTCCCAAAGTTAACAGTTATGATTGACCTTTCATACAGGACTCACTTTTACAACTTTTAGCTTCTTTTTACTTAAAAACACATGTTCTAGGCTGAAGGGCAGTCGTTATCATATACTTTTGGAAAACATTTTCCAGATCCGTAAGGTCCACTTAAAAACCTTTCTTTTCTCATTAACCTGTCAGTATTCGGCATATATTGAGTGTGGATTTTGGTTGTGATCACTGACCTTGAATGAATCTGTCAAAATGCCACTGTAGTCAGGAGCCTCACAGAGTTATACTGGACTATACTGAGGACTTTAGCGCAATGTTATGGTGTGTCTTCTTCTCCTTTTGGCTTTGCTTTTCTCTCAGGGGTTGCCACAGCTAGTCAACAATGTCCAGCTTCCTCTGTGTCCTCAACTCTAACTCAAACTACCTCCATGACCCCCGTCGCTGCATCCATCTATCTCTTTTATGTCTCCTACCTGGTAGCTCCATCTCTAGGATCATTTTTCTACCAACATATCCACTGTCCCTCCTCTGAACATGTCCAAACCATCTCATCCCACCCCATCTGGCTTCTCTAGATTTTTCTCCAAACCTTCCTGTCTGTGTTGTCCCTCTAATCACCTCATTCTTGATCCTGTCCATCCTTGTCTCTCCTAAAGAGAATCTCAGCATCTTTAACTCCTCCACCTCCAGCTCAGTCTCCTGTCTTCTACCTATTCCTAGTGTCTCTAAACCAACCATCAAGGCTGGATAACTGCAATGTTATGGGTGTATGGAAATGCCTACGCTTAGGAATCAAGTCTATGAAGCAGATTTTAAACATCTACGTAACAACAACCAGACTGACACAGATGATGAACTGAGCATCCCTGACGTCACAATGTGTGTGCCTTTTCGCTTAAAAAAACTCTGATTTGTTTTTTGGTGCCTTGTTTTTTTCCTATTTCATTACTGTGAGCTTTTAACAGCTCACAGTAATGAACAGCATTTAAAAAAAAACACAATATTTTTAATCAAAAAGACAATTCTCCAGTAGCTAGTCACAAAGCCAGCTCGTACTAAAGTGTTAAGTGAACATCTATCACTGACGTCCTTATGTTTGAGGGTGTTCATGATGATAGAGATCATCTCACATGTACGTCACTGTCTCCTCCACTCTGATCAACAGATCTCGTACCAGGCCTGTCATCACAGGGATATTCTGCAGCAGTGAAGAAGCTTATCCCCGTGGCAGCAGTGATGGAGGGAAAAACTCCTCCACAACTGGCAGCTGGTCAGGTTTATACCAGTGTGGATTAGTCAGTGTTGTTGCTACCGTCTCTGTGCTGAGGCAAACAGCACAAATGACTGGAAAGATGTCACTTATAACTTGCGTGTGAATCAGCACATTTGTTTGCCTAGAGGAACTGTGTCTGCAGCTCACCCACGGCATTGCAGGACGGATGAGACAGAAACTGCCTGGTGAAGACATCTGATAATAAAAAATGTCCACTCAGATACACTGCCTTCCACCAGTGGTGGCCTGTGAGGGCCTGCAAAGCTGATGGGACTTAAAATAGTCAGAAAAACTAATTTATTCATAAATATATTTATTATTATTTATCTTATACATTTAAAATGTTGAATAAAAACTATTTATCCAGTCATATTTCCACAAGCTAGTGTTGTCAGGTTCCAAGAAATCTGCTAGAGCCTTCAGAACCAAAATAAAGGCTCTGCCAGCTGTAAGTGATTGGACACCAACACAGTTGAATGTCAAAAATACTTAGAATAATTGATTAAATACGCTGGAAATTAAATATTGCTTGATTTGTGTGAATTCTCAAGTCCTGGTGTCATGCTGAGCCATATTAATTTGACCCCACAAAACTATGAAGTCACTGAAGGCCTGCGGTTGAAATGCATTATCATCGATTCTACTCTAAACTGGATCATGACTTTGTCTCGAGGTCCTGGATGGCATCTAAAATTCACTAAAATAATTGTTTGGCCAGTGCTAAAAAGTGGTCATTTTGCTCCTTGGAGACATGGACCAGCATCTCCTGGCTATAAAAAGACATGGTGTTTATCATTGTGTCTACATATTGCTGATATTTACTCTAAACAAGTCGTAGTGCCACGTTAACTGTAAAAATGACTGTCTTGGCAACAACAGCAACAGTAGCTGGAAAAAGCCTGGACCATAAACAGAGCTGATGAAGGAAGTAGCATCATGACTGTAATTGTGTTACCTCATTAGGCATAAATCAGGTGTAACACAAATTCTTGACATATTTCGCAACTTTGAATTCTTACTACATTTTTTCAAATCAAATGTAAGATATTGCTAGATGTCCATTGTTTACGCAATATAATTTTATTATTCCTTTTCTAATTTTGCAGATGATGCTGTAAATGTGAGAAAAGACAGTAGCGCTGTTCTGCCCGACAGGGTGTGGCTGGACTAGCAGAATCTAGGTCATTATTTGGGATTAGAAATAGAGAGGTTGACAGTACATGGAGATAAAGCGTTACGTGGGTGTGGAATTAGGAATAGAACAAGGCGAAATGAAGCAAGGCCCAGTACGAAACCCCGCAAAATAGTGGCCTTGCAAACTGCGTTAATAATAATCTGGGTAAACAGATGCACAGAATAATTACGTACCTTGGCATTCCAGTCTTTATTAAGGTAATAGATGCATGTGACACAGCGTCCATCGCCATTAGGATTATCCACATGGCGCACGTATCCCGTTCCATTTCCAGGATAACAAGCCACCATTGCCTAGAGACAGGAAGATGAAAAAGTGTGATTAGTCAAAAAAAACAGATATGTTGTTACAACGGTAAAAAAATAAAAATAAAAAAATACATCTTCTAAATATGCATCTGAGGCTTTCCATGAGTCTGAAAACATGACTGGGTCAAGGTCGTTGTAAAATAGAAAATCCGTAGGAAACTCTTTGTAATGTGGTTGGCAGCTCTGCAGGCCTGGCACAGGCCCGCATATTGTTCTTACCTCACTTTTTTTATTCAAACCGCACACACTGGCTGCTTACTATGCGGCCGTCTAGTTGTAAACATGAACCGAGTGAGGGAGAGATATTGTACCGCGAATCAACTTCCTTTTGCCTTTTCCTGCCCTATTAAGACTCGCGTGATCTGTTTGGGTGTTGGCAGTGAACCCCTATGAGGCTCCTGTAAACTTCTTGTTGTAAACACAGCACAAACGTGCTCATGCAACGCACAAAAACACAAGGAAACAATAGTCTCTTCTTCTTTAATTAAAAAGCTTTTGTTGTAATAAGAACTTCAGAAAAAAACCCCCAAAACAAACATAATATCTGTGTGAATTTTTCCACTAACTTTAGTTTCATTATCAGTCTGCAGGTAGTCTAATAAACAGCAGCACTGAAACGTTTGTGCGACACTGATCGAGTGCATGGTCTTACATGGAAGAAGAGTCTTACTGGAGTGAGTGGAGAACATGCACAAACAGAGGGCAGACTATGCCCTCATGCGCTGTGTTTAAGCAGCGATATGACAAGAGGCAAGTTCCTCCGCATTCTTTCATGCAGTTGGAAAAATATAAATCGTAAAAAGAAAAAAAAAACTCTATTCCATTTTGTTTTAACAATAAATAACGCTCCACTTCTTAGCTGCTTATGGAAAAAGTTTAAGGGCATGTTTATTGACGCGGTTTAAAATTGGACAAATTGGTTGCTGAATTACAAATATTTTGTTTGCTTGCTTCAGTCTACATCTTTAGAGTGATGGAGAACACCACTGGAACGCAGAGGAGGGCTTTCACAGTATTACAAAAACAATTCAAGACATCAAGATGATGAGCAAGGGAAACTTTTCTTTGCAACAAATTACTTTAACAATAAAAACAAACAAACAAAAAAACACCATTCCTGTAAGATATTAACAATAATTCCACACTCCTATGTTGGCCATTGACAAAAAAAAAAGAAAAATCAGTAGTTGAATTCCACCAAAAAGCAACCATTCTTATTTGTTATTAATGATAATTCACGCAGCATCTCTTGGCTATTTTGGCTACGGAAACACCTATGGCGAGTTTATTTCTGCAGCATAAAATTAGATTTTTTTTTGACAAAAAATAAATCATGATCGCTTACCGATATCTGCATTGTGCTTACATTTTTTGAGTGATGGTTGCTTCAACTGTAATGCACCATTTTTAGGTAAAAATAAATAGAAAATGAAAAAGGTAATAATGAAATTAAGAAGAAGGTTATGGAATGTTTGCTTTACAACTACATACAATGTATGTATAATTCCTGTACAATATCAACCATGATTTACACTAGTTTTTGAACATTTACGTAAAGGAAAAGCCAATGTTGTGTTTAAGGATAGCAGTTATAAAAAAAAAAATCTTTGTAGCCAGACTGGTAGTTTATTCCACTGAAACCCACTGTCCTTATATGTTATCAAGGATAATTCAAGTTCATGGCTTTTTACGGCAAAGTTCAAGGAATTTCTATTGATATAGTTTAAAAAATTATTTGACAGCACAGCAGATGAAAACCAAATATTTGGTCTAAAAAAAAAAAAAAAAAATCACGGGTGCTTGTACCAATCCGTATTGTGCTTACATCTTTTGAGGGATGCAGGCTACCAATGGGACACACAATATCAGGGCCTTCAAAGTAAAAATATATAAACAGATGAGGGCGTGGGATGCTTTGCTTCAGTGGTATATATCGACAAAGAACTTATTTATTAATTAAAAAATAAAAACTATTCATGTATGATTATGCCAATAATTTACACTAAAAGAAAAGCCAAAAAAAGTCTAATGAGTTTTTTTTTGCAGACAAATCTTTAGTTAATTTCCACTGAAAAAACAACTTACACCATATTATTGATAATTCACTCTTTTCTCTTGCTCTTGGCACGGGCTCTTGCATCAGTCTTCATTGTGCTAAAATTTTTGGTGGCTGGCTACAACTGGAATGCACCACATCAGGGTAGAAAAAAAAATCAAAGAAAAAAAAACAAATTCATGACGTAAAGATGAGGTGTGTGGGATGCTCTGCGTCACTAGCACCAACAAACCAACAAAGTACTTTATCTATAAAAAAACAAAGCAACTAAAGTAAACCCCCCCTCTAAGGCGGTGCTAAGAAGAACTGAGACAGCTGAGAAACATTGTGAATGAACAGATTCAAGCCAACTGAGAATACGGCAGGTTTGGTGCAGTGTGCTGCAGAAAAACGAAGCTTTGGTGCATGGGCATGTATAGGGGGAAAGAGTGAAGAATATACGAGTGGCATAGGAAGGGGGAAAAACACATGGGTGGGGCTCCAGCAGAAGAGATGAGTGAACTGGTGTAAACTTTGACTCATGGCCTCTCTCCAGAGAGAGCAGTATTTTAATGGTTGTGCTACGTGCAGAGCGTGAGGGAGGTTGGCCGATCCTCGGCTATGTCACCCCTCCCACCCTCTACTGCTCAGCTCATGCTGCAGAACTAGAGATGAGTAAACAGTGGCTGCTAGAAAAAGTGTGTGTGGGGGCAGGGGCCGATCACAGAAGGTATGAGAGCCCTGGCATGGACAGAAAAACTGACGCAGCACTTTCGACTTTCACTTCATTTAACGGGACAGCTGTAGAAACTGAATAAGGCCGGTCATCTACCGCGATAAAGGTCAGTTACGTCCCTCTGTATAATCCAGGTAGAGCTGCACCAGCTGGAGTTTTGGATTTGACATTTGTGAAAGGTGAAAGCGGATTTTTTTTTTATTTTTTGTATTCATGATAAAAAAAATATATTAGACTACTACTATTTTAATGCCTGGTACCACCAATGGTGTATTACCTGAAGAATACATTGACGGAAATATAGATATAGAATGTTTAAAAGCACTGTTTTGTCAGTACAATGCCACAGATATTGACGTAAGACGTGAAGTGATCTTGGTTAATATCAGAGAGTCCTATTTTTGTTCTCGCATTATATTTGTCCAAACCAATGTATCCTTAGTGGTAACAGGCATTAAAATAAACAAGAAATTGAGGAAAACTTTTTTTAGATGGCAGAATTTGTCTATTGATAAAAGTCGGAATTAATTTCACCATAAAAAGCAAATAATAACCAAACAACTAATTTAACCATCTTAATGACAACACAACTCTAGTGTAAAGCAGACGTTATCCGTTGACCTCTATTTTCTACAGCCAATTATCTCTCTTCCGTCCTAAGAGGCCTCCATTAGAAGATTGACCTCTGACTATGTTGTGAGCTTACATTCCAGAGCTGCACTGTCAGCGGATGATCAGCATTCACACACTATGTGTAAATAAGAGAAGGCAATTTTAGAACCTTGTCAAACCAAAAAAAAAAACATCAAATACCTGACTATTCAAATGATTTTAATTAAGCACAAAAATTTTAAAAAAGTTACACAATCTTTCGTTGAGATTGGTTTATCATTTAGGACGCATTTACAGTATCATAGCAGAGTGGACTGTTATTGTCCAGGTCCAGAAGAATCCTTTGGTAATTCTGAAGTCTAAATGTTTGCCTTAATGTCAGTGTTGAGGGAGATTTTCTTAGAATTTTTACAGCAGCATTTCACTGATATAAAAAAAACTGTACAGTGAGGAACATCCTTAATTCCCATCACGCTGCAACAATACACACTTTCATTTCAGGATGTGCACCTAATTATGCCGTAACATTCAGGGGCAAACAAACTGTCTAGGGGATAAAAGTTCATGTTCCTTGAGAATAAATTATGCTTATAGCAAATTAAGTCACAGATTTTGCCTGCGTTATGGTATTACTAAAATGGATACAATACAGATACATTACTCTAATGTGAAAACTATATCTAAGACCTAATAAAGTCACAGGTTAAGATAGTTCTGAGAACTTACCTCTAATCATCATATTCCTCTGCACAAATGTACCCAATTCACCATGAATGTAACTCTGCAACTGCCCCTCAGATCTTCAATAAATAATTGATAAAAGCTATTAATGAAGTGTTCAATAAAATTCTTTAAATTACCAATGTTGTTCATTTTCTGTTTCATTCCTTTATTCCAAGATTACCACTGACAAAAATGACGATATGATGTGGATCACTGATGAATTAAAGCTGTGTAATATGGTGGCACAGAAGAAATAAACACAGATTTCACTGTAGAGCTACCTTGATCTCATTCTCAGTGTTAGTATAAAACAAGTATTGCTTCAGGATCATGCAAAAAAACAGCTTACTACTGCTCATTTGATCTGATATCAGGGATTCAGAGCCCAAATGCTCAAAAAAACAGGGAGACACCGTCACCCTAGCAACAGCAGATCACATAATGTTGCAGGAGAGAAAAAGTTAAAGGTTTAAGTATAGCCATGGAATTGCACATAAAAAAGTTGTTACCAGTATCCCCAATTCAGGCATTAAAGCATTCAGGTTGACCATCAACAAAAATTTAAGGTATCTTATTCTTTCACACAGGACACGTCTGGGGATCTGGTAGTAACGGGAATTATGGGAACCATGAAATGTGGGGCCTTAATGTCAGACTTTTGTGCTGCCTCAAGAGGAAGTTCCTGTTTACAGAAAAAAAAAAAACTACCATACTATTTCTTCTTCAACAATATAAGGACATATATAGCAGCAGGACTAAGTGTACTTCACTCGCCGTAGGAAAAGCACAAAAACAGTCTGTGTCAGAGTTACGCAACCACTGGTGTAAAATCGCTGGAGAGTCCAGGACGATACAGATCAATTAATGAATCAAAAGACCAATAATGATAAAATCAGAGTCGAAACAGAAGTTCATGATCAACAACAATCCTCAAAACTTTTTCAGAAGTGTCACAACTTTGAGTCTCCTAGTCAAAAACCAGCTCAGTCTCAAACCGCTGTTTTAATCTGGTTTTAATGTGTTCCACCTCGAATAAATCTGGTATCAAATGACAGGTATTTCAGCTGTGAGTGACAGTTGAACAGTGTAACTTATTCATTGCACATTACACAGTACAACGAGACGCATACCCAGATGTAGTCATGTATTCAATAAGGGATCAGTCAAAATGGCACAATATTTAGAGCTGAAATTACATCGCAAAAATCACATGTAATCTTGTGTTATTTTTATGGTTTTGTATTGTGTTGAGGTGTCAATAAATGCAGCTAAAACAATAAAATGGAAGTCACAGCATTATCAAACCCATTAATGACCAAGTTACCACTTCAGTCTGCCTTCAAGTCCAACCTCAAATATACCAATGTAAATAATATCCCAGCTGTTGTGTTCGTTGAATGGTGGATTATTCCGAGGCTCTGCCACAAAGATAAACAAACAACCTCTAGAAAAATAAGTCCATTTTCCTTTTTTCTACTGCCGAGAGACAACACAAAGAAGAAGAATCTCTTTCTCCACTTAGAAGGCAGTCAGGTGCTCTTAGACACAGTCACTGCATTGTAAACTGAGAGATAAGCTCAAAACTTGGAGCTGCTCCAAATTCCAGTGAACGTGTCACGTAAGCACCTGGTCAATGTAAATTAAACTTCATGCAACAGCTGCAAAGCTATGGCAAGGGATGGAATACGTAATGTAATCTTTTATTATACAGACTATGATACTTTGTATCATATGTAATAAGGCTTAGCAAACATTAATGGTGTATAACAGTGTTCCTCAACCTTTTTTGCGCCACGGACCGGTTAAATGTTTCGTGCTATTTTCACGGACCGGTCGTTAAGTTGTGGCAGATACCCCTTAATAAGAATTAAATTTCCGGTGTTCTGAAATATTTTCCTACCTATAAAATCTTCCAACCTAAATAAACTGTGCATGGGAACAACAAGGATTTCTCAAGTGCACACAGCCTATAACTTTCTCCTACCAGACCGGTATAAAAAGTTAGAATCTTGTATCAATGATTTTGAGTTTATTGTTGTTGTCCCTGAGAAAATATTTCCTGATCAAATATAGTTGCATTATTGATGATGGAATCCGAGCCATTCTATTGGTCAGTTCTTTTGTTGATATGGGTATGGATCAAGATGAAGTAATAGCCAGATGGGGCCAAAAGGAAAAACATTATTTCTCTGCGGCCTGGCACCAATCCACCCCCGGACCGGTACCGCTCCCCGGCCCAGTGGTTGGGGACCAATACTGTATAAGACAGGGGATGACACTCAAGCTTAATAAACACAGCCCTTGCCCTTGACCTATTCACGTACATTAATTTGGTGCATCTATTTAAATTCATTGGACCACGTTGCCTGCACATCCCTCTGCACCATTGATGTGCCGTCTGCACCAATCTACCACGCGGCCATGTGGGGCTCAGTGTGCACAAAGACACACAGACTGGAAAAACAACAGATCAAACCGTTGACCTTACATTGAGAAGTCGACCTGCTCGCACCGCTGATCCAAAGCCACCCCAGTAGCTTACAGAGGTGGAAATCTGCTACCACCATGATCATTCTTTGTGTTGTGTCACAGGCAAACGCTTTACAATCCCCCGTGTTTGTTTGTGTTGCCTTCGTGCTAATCTGCTGCTGCATCTGCGTTGTAAGAAAAAAAAATGTCTTTCAAACGACAAACACAAGGAAATAAACAAAAAAAGGGATCTCGAGGGGAAAAAAAAAATACGAGGCTTTCCCCGGACACAGCATTTCATGAGCCTTAATGCGAAGTGTCACATTAAATTTCCTGCCTTCATTTGTCCCATGGGTTTTGCCACTCATAAAAACATCTGCTGCCACCAGACTACGACCCCTCTATAGTTCACCATGTGATGGCAACACAATACGCAGGAAAAAGGTGGTGTAGGATTGTAAGGGCATGCTAGTCCAGTAGGGGGACTAAATCAGCTGCCCTTGCAAGCTACAACATAATGTCAGACGGCACTAGAGCGCAGAGGCCTACTGTCACATGACTTCCTATTAGCCCGCTTACTCAATTCAGCTTTAAGATTTAGGTCAACGGTCATGAAAGCGTGCATATGCACTGGCGAGGTGGGATTAGAATGACGCAACAAATTACTATACATCCTTTAAAGTTGAAACTTGGGATGGGAGGGTTGAGCCAACTACTGAGGTTTCTTTCAAAATAAAATATCTATATTATATACAGTTGTTATATTTTATACATGATAATGATTTATTTTAGTTGAAAACATACTGTAATGAATTTAGTGTATGTTGAAAAAAACAACCCATCACTTTCAATTCACAAAGATGTCTGTTTAAATGTCTCAATATTCAAGGGCACATTCAAAATATTCTATCAATTATTACTGTGCTGAGCTTTGGGCAGTAAAAATATAAAGGTGGATATTTATATTTTTATTATTTTGCCATGTCACATCAAATAATTTTTATAACTAACCGAGTATAAACATTATTACTCTTGACACTTTTAATTTTTTTTTTTAATTAAAAAAAACTAAGTCCATGAACCATAAGACATTAAGGTTGCATTCAGAGTTGTTGAAGTTTGCCAAACAAAGGGGCAAAAGTAAACTTTTTTTTATAACATTATTAAACTTTAAGTTTATTCTATTATAAAACAATTGCACTTACATTATTGACATTATAACCACCTAATCTTCTGATGGGTTTCTGATGGGTAAAAACATTATGATGATGCTATTAAGACATCATTATTCTTTATTATGAATTCTTTCTATCAGTTCATTAATTATTTAGGGTTTACCACAGTAAATCAACGTTTCCCATTTCCCCGTTCTCTGTATCTTCTACTCTGAGTCCGACTACCTCAACGTCCTCCCTCACTGCATCCAAATATATGTGTATATATATATATATTTATCCTTAAGGGACCAAATAGAACACTTGCAAACCTCACATTAAACGATTGCTTTGAGTTGCATGCCAGATATGGGGAGCTCGTGGGCTGAAAGTTTACATCCCTGGTCTACCTCAAATAGCTACGTAATCACTTACTAGTAGTAAGTAGTAGTACTAGTACTAACATAAATAAAGTTCCTTATAGTTATTACGGAACATTGGGGTTCTAAAAAAAAAGTACAATCATTGACTGCATGTTTTATCTTGTTCAAACTGAACTGTCAGTTAAGCAACAATTGATTGTTTTCTCACCACTGCAGCCAGACATGGGATCAAACAGCACTGCATGTAGCATCAACCACAAATAACTCCCCTGACACACTATTGCGTTTCGTCTACCGCATACCTGACGCATTGCTAACACTTCACACCCACCGGTGAAATCCAGCCTCTGATAAGTGATCTAACATGGTGTACATGCCAACACAATGTATGGATGGCACAGGGAAATCCGCAACAAGCATACGGCAAAAGTCTTTGTCACTACGGCATCAGCAGAGAGGGGGAAACCAACCCATCCTGCTGCTGCCACTTCTCACACCATACTGACAGGATGAGGGGAAATGGACACAATGACATTAAATAACTATTTGACCTAAAATGCCTTGCTCTGTATCCTTTAGTGCGCATTGTGTCGTATCCCTTTGGCCAATGATACTGGCAGGATTCCATAATGTGCAAGTCATGCTGACGTGCACTGGTCACAGTCCAGCCGCGTTTGCCAAGGCAACTAGGGCAGTAGGGGAGGAAATCAAGTTCTTTGAGTCCGTGGCCAGCTGTGAGGATCAAGAGCACAAGTGTTTTGCTGTTTCTACAAACAACCAGAAAGGACAAAATAGAAATGAGAGCGTTTTGGTAAAAAGGCAGCGGTACAGAGCATCTCTAGTCAGACTAAAGGCCCAAGTACCTGCAGCAAGCAGTAGTCAAACTTGCTCCAAACTGTCAACAAACATTAGAAAAGAGACTGCAAAGCTTGACAAAAAATATATAGACATTAAACTTATATTTTCTGCGCTCTAACCTGAGTTAAGAAGCAACATACACCAAAATAACAATCTATCATGAACTTGTCTATGGAGCTTGTTTGTTACTTCACATTGGATAAAAGTGTCTCATATAAACACAACATGCACTGCACACTCTTTCCAGGACACAATAAGCCAAATGATAACAATGAGACAAACTCAACACAAATCCAGGGCTAGAGGGGCCACAGACAAATGTCAATTCATCCTAGCAGCGACGCCTGTGTCAAAGCACTTCCCTCCATTACAAAGAGGAGGAGGAAAAAGACTGAGGCCGAGTCCAGCACCACTGTTCCTGTGTCAGTCTAATGTCACAAGGTCATGTCGACCAAATGTGGGTAAAAGAGGAGTCTGAGGACACATGTAACTTGATAGCCAAGATGGAACGTGTAAGATATTGTTGTTGGATGACACAGGTCTGAGCACTTGCCATGCTGTTCTTAGGAAAGTGACAGCAAAGACCATGTGCTACAGGACAGTGGAAGGGAATCGTGAAAAAAGGTTCATAGCTTCCCCTTGACAGCCTGAAATATTGTTTCCCCTCAGCATAAGAGGCTGTAGAGACCATTAGTGTTATAAACTTTGTACTAAAGCATAGTTATAACTTTGATGTCATGACAACTGATTTAAATTCAGACTCAGGCCAGTACTTTAGCACTAAGTATAAGATTAATTTCTGGTGTATGTTTGGGCATTAGATTAACAAGGCACAAATAAAAGTATAACAGTTAAAAATAATTATATATGGCTTCTGTTTATGTGTACAATACAATTAAGAACACTATTGCATTAACACTATTGTATTCTTCCCCACCATCCCCTTACATTTTGGATGTCACAGTCATATTTGATTTGGTATTTACCTGACCACATTTCCACTATTTCAAGAGGAGGAAAAAGTCTTAAAAAATGTTGCAGAAAGATAACATTAAAGAGTATTGCTTTGTTATCATATCATTGCATTGATTCGGCATGAATTGGACTGAAAACAGACCAAGAAAATGTTTGATAAATTCTTAATGCTACTTTTAAAGTTTGACTATAGTTACATATTATGCATCCAACACTAGGGAAATTATTATTTATCACTGTCATATCATCAATAACAAATGCATGCTGAGGTTCTACCCAGCACACATTTTCCTTTACCGTTGACGTTACAGTTACTTGTTCCAACCGTTTACCTGCTAGGGGATATATTTACAATAATGCAAGGAAAGTGGTTTCATTTTTTAGGATCATCCCATGCAAACTACACATGACTAGACTGAATGTGACGTTTGGTAGATGTCATTTGGCAGAAGCCTGTTCACACGATACAACCTAAACTAACCAACTTCCATTCCAACTGGTCCAACTGCTCAAATACTTACTTTCGTCCTTCCATTTATTGTGTAGTTTCCCAATTTGCCATTACAATGTCTGATCAGATCGTCCATGCGACCCATGAGGAAGCGAATCTTCTCACAGCCGGCTTCCTTGCCTTCTATCCACGTGATTTTGTCCCCACGGATGTCTTTAGTGGAGTCGCTTTTTTGGCTAACCAACTGTCCGTCCGTGAACCTGCCCGTGTCATACAGGGCTTTGACATTGTCCAAAATGGCCTGTCCGGTTTCTATTCCTAAAAAGTTGTCCACCACACAGATACCGTGCTTATTCATGCAGGGAACGACGTAGTCCGTG
Organism: Paraplagusia blochii; assembly: GCA_016785265.1. Classification (NCBI taxonomy): domain Eukaryota; kingdom Metazoa; phylum Chordata; class Actinopteri; order Pleuronectiformes; family Cynoglossidae; genus Paraplagusia; species Paraplagusia blochii. The sequence goes on from JAFBJS010000178.1 coordinate 358,941, forward strand.
GCAAGTTTCTGAGGAGAAGAGCTGGTCTGACCGTTTGGCGTGGCGTTGTTATTGTTTGAACCGTCATCCCCGGACGCTTCGGACTGAGTGGTTTGAGGCGAATCCGCCTGCGCGGGATTTGATTTTCTAACACCGGCTTTCCCCGTTGCCTTGTCCCCGGTCTCTAGCTGCTGTGGTTGTGTCGTCGCAGTCGCCGGCGGCGGCTGCTGCTGCTTCTGTAGCTCCACTCTCTGCTCCGCAGGTTGCGCCTGTTCTGCCTCCTTACAATTGAGCTTGTGCTTCTTCCAATGTTGTTTTTGGTGCTCCTTGCTGCAGTAGAACGAGCTCCGGCACCTGCCACATTTTAGGAGGTTCTCCATCTTCCCACAAAGTTCACAGTACTGCTTGTCTCGGTCCAAGTTGCTCTGCTCCTGCTGTTGCTGCTTCTCCATGCTTGCGGTCGCACACAAACCAGTGTACTGCGCCTTTAACGCCCTGTTTTACCGACAACTTTAGAAACGACCAACTGCCTCTGCCACTCTTCGCCGTGCCGCACAGGAAAGTTATACTCAAACCGCCGCCATTTTATTACAAATGTTCCCTTTTCACATCCTGTGTCAGTGAGAGAACACCACAATATTAACCTCGGAGCACACATTACAGAAGAGTCGAAGAGACATTGGTACTGCTCAGCGGTTAGTGTGGAGGGCTGTGCATGGCGCCGCTCACTCCGGGCTCAGCCTATCCCAGACCCGGCCCATTCTGACATCATCACGTAAGCACCACCACCTTCAGCCGTTGCATTCAGGAAACAAGGTAAAATCGTGTTCGTAAATGTTCAGACACATGTGTACTGAACAGAACGCCGATATCAGGCATACTACCTTCAAAAAGAAGGTTTGCAGGATCTATTGGGTCAGTCAATTAATAAGTAAGAAAATAGCAAATTCCCTGTTGGTCATGGGCATTTAACGACTTAAGTGAATCACAGGGTTATTGTAATTTGTAATTTATGACAAGATTTATATGATTTGTTTTTTCGAATTCTGTATTTATTCCTAACACCAGAGATCCCGTTCATGTTTCGTAGATTAATAGTGATTTCTTGCATCAAACATAAAATTGACTTTATCCTAAAATTAGTTTTTCCAAAACTAATTTTGCAGAATAATCATTTTATTCTCAGTGAAATTAACGAGTAATTCGTAATAAATCCATTATTATATGTGTAAATAAAGTTTCCAATACAAACATAGTCAAATATGATCCAAAAAAGTAAACGTCAACGACGGTAAAATTGCCGAGCTTAATTGAAGTACGTGAATGCATCAACAGTCAACGTCAAAGTCAGTGTTTTGACCTCATTCCAGGCTCGCATATGTGAAATTCCTTTTACAAAACAAAAGAATATATATTTACGGACATCCTATTGCTGGTGATATACGACAATTCGTTCATTTTTAGTCGCCCCATACTTATAACTCAGTGACTCAAATAAATCCTGATCGGGATTTGATGTAGTAACGGCATTATTGTCATAAAAATGTTTAAAAAAAAACAAAAAAACAAAACAAAACGTGGCTTTGTGTGGATTAATACGTGCCTGTAGCTGAGATCACTAATCGCATTAATAAGTGAGAGATCGGTTTGGGATGTCTGGGAGGGAGCTGTTCGGAGGTTACAGTGAGCTGGAGTTGGCACCAGTCGAGTGGCACGTACACAGTCTGCTGGAGTCCCTGGAGGAGGGGTTAGAGTAGAGAAGTGGGTAATCTGATGAAGAAAGGTTAGAGATGAAACATACTTTATAGCAACACATGACATGGATGCCAGTCAACAGATGACTGGTCAGTAAATCTGTGTTTACACTGCATATAAAAAAAAAGAATTATGGGCTGGCACAGACACACCCCCCTAAACCGAGTCAATTTACCGTATGCAAATGCAGTACACTGCACGGAGACATTGGTAATAAAGCGTCATGAATATTGGTACACAAAGACAATTCGTCAAATTTAGTGTACGTTCAGGGCGTTTTGTTGTGTCAGGTGATTCGAAATAAGACAATTTTAGAAATAGGCGTTTCGGAACGGACATCGCAAGCAGCTGATTGTTGACTGTGTTGTTAATGTGTTATTTTGCTGTTTCTCTCCACATATATAAAATGTAATTATAAATATGAAAATAATTTTAGTTTACGGTTTCATCAATGCTAAACACACTAATACAGCATGAATCAATTTTATTCTTCCTCTGGTAAATTTATGCTCTAATTAATTCTTTTTATATCTCTGTGCCACGAATGGGATTTTCTCCTCTTTCAGTGTGACTACACTTCCCAGTATGCACCGCATCAATTTCCTTCTACGCATGTAAACAGCGCCGTGCAGATTCTCGCATGTAAACTGCGTCTTAGTAAATACGCTTGGTTAGTCGTATTGTGGGCTGTTTGAACTTTCACATACGATTTGTACATTTTCAGAGATAGTTATAATTAAGAAATAACACAGCTGACGCTTTTTGTTTGTCACTTTAGTCCCTGGCTGACGCAAAGCCTAGTCTCTGTACCACATCACATAACAACAAAGCTTAACCTCGATCTAACGAGAGGATAAAATTAGTTACTGACAGCATGAATAAGCGACAAGGTAAGTTCACTTTGCATTATCAGCTAGACGCCTCTAAGAGAAAACCTAAATATGCAATGTTTTGTCAACAGCTAAGCTACCCGTGAAGCAGCTACTGTCCCTTACGAAAATTAACTAGGGTTTAAATATAGTTTAACGGTTGGTCATGGTAACCTTTAGAACCATGGTTAATTAACATGGTTTAGTCATGGTTTCACTGCTGGTAAACCCTAGTAAAATCATGATTTTTTAACCAGGTTTCTATTTTAATCTGGGTTTACAAAAATACGTGTAAAATGTGTAACTATTTTTAACATTATTATTATTTTTATTTTATGTTTAAAAGCATTGGACACCCGCAGATAGATATATAGATAGATAGAACTTTATTAATCTCTCAGGAATATCCTTCGGGAAATTACGGATGCGCAAGCGATTAATCGAACAGTTAACGGATTTTTCAGTCACTTCCGATTAGAACGCTTACATTAGTGGGTCTTGACAAAACAACACGCAATAATAACAAAAAAAAATGTATAGCAATTATTCATATTTTTCTTTCTGTCCAGATATACAATGTAAAATTTGTAAAGATTTGCCATATGGAAACAAACCTAATCTTGCGTAAATATTAAAGCTGGATCAACAAAAACTCAATATATTTACAGATTTAGCAGAGGCTTTTACAAGCTCACGTTATCAAGCTTGTAGGTCCTTTTAGGGTTCAAACCCAGGACTCCCTGCTATGGAACAAATATAGTACATTATAATCACATTAAAATGTTTGAGAGCTGGTGGACCAACTCTAGTGCACATTTGATATAATCTCCAAATTTAATTACAACATGGGCAATATTTGACCCGAGGGCAAGAGTTTGACATGTGTGCTCTAAGCTTTTGTTTGTGTAAGGTCTGAGATGAAGGCTCTTTGTATCAAAACTAAATTTTAACAAAGTTTTAGTCAGTTCAACTAGGAAGTTTAATAGAACCCAAAGAACATACAACAAAAAGTAAATAAATGAATAGTGTGATATTGTTGACCAATTTCCCTCCTTGTCAGGTGAAGGATGTCTAAAGAAATATACCGATGCAAGTCGTGACGCTAGTGCAAAGTCATCATCACCTGTCCTCGCTGCTTTCAAAGGTAAATAGATTTTTCTCACCTCCACATTCTCCTCTTGGGTGCAAAGTATTAAGCATGCAACTGAGATACATAATCCAATTTTCTTCAGTCTTTCAGCAAGAGCTTGACACCAGACATGACAAATACGAGCGCCTTGTGAAGCTCTCTCGTGATGTTACCATTGAAAGCAAGAGGAGTATTTTTCTTCTGCACAGAGTGACCAGGTACGTATCCATGTAGAAAGGAAAACCAGGTTCATTTTTTTAGAACGTTAGAGAATAATTAATATTTGGTTTTCTCTTACTTCTATTGTATGTTAAAAATAAACCCTTACTGTTACAACTAATAATTTTAATTTTGGAATTCATCTTTGGAGCACTACAAAATTATTGAAATAAGATTTCTTTGTTTGTTTTGTCAACTGAAAGTGTCCCAAATACAGAGGACATTCTAAGGGAAGCTGATTTGAAACTGGATGGAGTCAGGCAAAAAATTGGTCAAATAGCTGAGGAGCTCATGGGAGAAGACATCTATCAGTTCCACAGAGCCTACACTCCAGGTGAGAGACATGTCTGGTTTGGACTGATAGAGGTCAAAACAATGGAGAAGTATAGGGCGTAGTCACGGTTTGTGTATTTACTATGATCACTCCATGATACTGATTAACTTAACTGTTTCATAGCTTTTTTGTTTTCCAGATTCATTTTTAATAAGTAGGTCCAATCGGAGAATATTCTGTCAAAATAAGTGATTAATGCTTTTTTAATGTTATATATAATATAATATAATTATAATATAATAGTATCACACAGGGTGATTGGACTGGTCCTTTCGTTTACTTTTTTTAGGTTGTCACAGATATAACAGTAAAACAACCTCTGATCTCTTTCTTCTAAAGTTGTTTATTATTCACACAGCCAAAATGTCTGCATTTTGGAAAAAAAAAATCATGATTGGCAAAGAGTGTTAGTCGTTATCTAACTGCTGGGGAAGTCATTTTTAGATTGTGGTCACTCACGCTGCATCCTTCGACGTGACCAGTGGCACTTCCCACCAATTAGACCTTTTGCTTTTTTTTCCCTTCAAATTTATCCTCTTTATTAGAGGCAAAGTGGCCTTGTTCCAAGGACTTTCAAGATAAACTTGGCTCGATACAGCGTCTCCATGCTTATGTAATAGGTCTGCTACTTTTAAGCACAAATAAAGGCTAAATTTGTGCGTAATTTCCACTGATAAAAAGGCGGCAGAGTGCTTTGATAAGATATTTACCTTGACCCCGCTGTTTTAGCTCAAGACAGTGCAAACACAAGTCAACTTTCATGTTTTTCTCAGGGTTCACTAGAAGCCTGTAGAACAAATCTCTGGTCAAACATTAAACTCTGATAATCTCCTCATCGTCTGAGGACTTTATTTTTTCACATTTAATTAAAATCTTATTTTTAGATTTCTTTCCGAGAAAACCTGCTTTGTCAATCTGCACGCCCACAACATCTAACTTCCATTATTTTCTAACAGCCTTGCCAGTAAAACCATTTAATTCTCCAGGTGTTTCTGAGTCATTATTTAGACAGTATCTGCATGGGTTTTCTTTTGAGGGTCTCCTTGACCAAAGGTAACTGCTGTAGTTTCAGAGTAAATAACACTCAAAGTTCCCTGCACTCTGCTGACTACCCTCAAAGCCAATATATATATATACTGTATATGATATATATGTTATATGTATATATAAAATGTGTGTGTGTCTATATATATATATTTATATATTTATACGTACATATATGTATATATGTATAAATATATATGTATGTATAATGTTCATTATATTACTATATAATGTTACAAAATATTACTACTACGAGTTTTTCTTCTGTAAGTAAACAGTTTACATTATAATGGATCTTGCTATCAGTGGTTCAGGCCTCTGGAAGTTTAGTTGTAACTGATGTTAAACTTGAGTGAAGGTGACGCTGATCGTCCTCCTAGTGTCTCCGTCTCCGGAGCACATTGTGGTGAGCGGTAGTGAGATTGGAGTCTCTTTGAAGTTAAATTGCTGCTCCAAAAGTAGACTTCAGACACAAAGCCTTCCGTCCTGTCATTATTTGATTGTTGTTGACACAGGGCCAGAAAACAAATACAGGGTCATCTCAGCCCTGCTCAGAAAGTGACCACTGTTGTTTAATTCAAAAGACTTCTTCAGGAAACAGGTTTTATGAATCTTTATCTGCAGCTGTGATCTGTGGCTCTGCAGATGTTTGTGCCGTTTGCACACACGCAACCTGCTTTGGTCATCTGGTCACACGCTGTTTTATAGTAGATTTCACCAAATGATACGTTTGTGTACAATAAATGGAGAGAAGGAAAGCACTATGTTAGTGATGGAGCTCCTCTGATCTGTTATCTTGTATTAGGGATCCAGGAGTATGTGGAGGCCGTGTCTTTCCTGCACTACATCCGTCACCGCTGCCTCATCAGCCTGGAGGAGATAAACGCCAGACTGGTGTTCACGAAACCAGAGAACGCAGCTTCGCAGGTGAGAACAACCTTCTAGTAAAAAGTGGAGAAGTGTGGATTTTCTGTCATGCAACGGGACATTATCAATGCAGACTTAAACACAAAGCTTTCTCCACATGACTTATAGGAATCGATTTGAACTGCTTGACAAAAGCATTTGAAAATAAAATCTTTTGACGGATCAGGTCTGTGGAACCTAAAGAGCATTGATTCCGTCCAACAGTGAAAGCTCATGTCAAAGTGTTGCATTTTTACCTCTATTCTAAACCAATTCCCAGTCCTGCTGTATTTAATCAAATACATCTGACCTCCAAAAGTCAGTTTATCAACAGTTTATGAACAGTTTATCAACAGTATCCACTACAGTAGATTGACAACAAATTTTTGCCATTGTATAAAACTTTATTTAATTGTGTGGGACGTACAACAGGGTAACAAGTTCAACCAGTTGTGGATATACAGTTATTCCGCATCACAGAATCCATTCACCCTTTGTGTCTAACAAGTCCAACTCTTGAGTTAGATGAAGTGCCACATCACTTCCAGTTAGTTGGTCCTTTTTACATCAAAGCAATGCTTAAATGGGATGGAAACACTAGAAGACGCTTTTATCCAAAGCATGTTACAATTTGAAGGCGTGGGCAAACTATGACTCGGGGACGGCTCGTACGGCTTTATGTACGGGCCCGCCGAACTTTTATTATCATTATACCTCTGCCTTTCTCTGCAATGCCTGCGTTTCCCCTGATTCTGTAGAAAAAGCTAAAATCATTTTAGCCTTTATTTATTGCTTTTGCGTGTCATTTAGGACCAATGTGGGCTGCAAGCCCCACCTGTTCTACAGGCTTTGAACTGCCTTCCAAATGATCTCTGTCCATGAAGAACAGTCACCTATAAATCATCATCATCATCTCCTCTGCTGTTAAATAATCAATTATGTTTTACGTTGTCATTTAAGGGATCAGCTGATGCTCTATCCTCTGGCTCCCAGGTTCTGACTTTCCACGTGACGCCCTCAGACTACCTGCTAGGCGTGGCCGACCTGACGGGAGAACTGATGCGCATGTGCATCAGCAGCGTGGGCAACGGTGACATCGACACGCCCTTCCAGCTGAGCCAGTTCCTGCGCCAGATTCACGACGGTTTCTCCTACATCGGGAACACCGGCCCTTATGAGGTCTCTAAGAAGTTGCATACGCTGCGTCAGAGCTTAGCCAAGGTGGAGGACGCCTGCTACACCCTCCGTGTCCGTGGATCCGAGATCCCCAAACACATGCTGGCTGATGTGTTCTCCAGCAGGAGCGCGCTCATGGACTCCGAGGAAGGAGTGGTTTAATTCTGTTTTTGTTCTCTGTAACTTACAGTCCTGTTCAGTTTCAGTTGTGGTAATAAAGTTAACCAAGTCGCCAACGTTTAAAGATTCCTCTGCTTTGATACAGATCTGACGCCTTTGCTTGTTGTGCATGAATAAAGGGGGTTTTTTTTATGCCCAACAGGCCACGATCTTCTGTCTCTCAGCTGCTTTGATGAAGGGTGTGTTTGTTTTTCTTCCCTTCCTCTCCCAGCCTCTCTCTTTTTTTATTACACAGATAACCTGAGGTAGAGCTTCTGGCTGCCTGCACCCACTGCATACTCTGTGTAAAGGAAGAACATGTGACCTTGGTGTATTGTACGCGGCTCCTCACTGGCAAAACCGCTGGCACGCACACATCCAATCTGCTGTCTTACACCAACGCTGCAGCTAGAATCGATTAAAACGAAAGCTTCCCACCGCACTGAGGAATATTCCTGTCAGAAAACGACTCTCCTGCATTTCCTGTTTATCTTCTCATTGTTCTCGCCAGCCTTGTGTTTACAGAAGAGGTTTTCGCTAGAGTAGCAAGTGTTGTAAGGTCAGCATCATCACAAACTGAGGTTTTGTTTTAAGGTGACATCACTGCCAGGAAATCACACATAACAAAATTTTATCAAATATAAAAATGATTTACTGCAAAAAAACAAATAATACATGAAACACTGCACCCTTCTGGCAGCGTGGATGGCATCTGGGTTATGCGCATGTTTTGACTTACACCAGGCATAGACGTTATTGTGAATTAATGCTTCCACCTAGTGGTAACTTCTGGTAAAGCGAATTAAATAGGTAGTCTCTGCCATTCCTTCGCATGGGGTTGCCGCTGTAATAAGAATTCTAATATCAATGACATTAAGATTTTCACTAAAATTCAATATCCGTTTTGTACAGATTCAGATAAATTATAGAATAATATATATGATAGACTTATTGTCTACCCTGTGAACCCCTATAGTCATCTTTACAGGACATCTTGGGCTTTTCAGTGATGTGTCACATGATAAGTTGGTATGAATTTTTTTTTCCTACTTTTTTTCCTGTGCCAAGACAACATCCATACCAACAACCACATTTTATGTATTAAGAGGAAAGCTTAGTCAAATATTCCTTATTTTTTTTACCATGATAATTAAATATATTCTTCTTCAATAGCATGTAATAACAATATGTTTTTTGTTACTTGTTTTGAAATAACTGGATTTAATGAATATCAGCTGTCGTGGAGAGAAGGCCATTATAGTGCATTTAATGACTGCAGGTTGCATGACTATTGTAATATTTGTGCAATGCCTTAATACTGGGAAGGAAGGAAGGAAGGAAGGAAGGAAGGAAGGAAGGAAAGCAAACTCCTTGTCATTGTGATACACACCAGTGCAGATCAGTAGGGACGCTGCCATGCTCAGTGCACCTCAGTAGTGACTTGCTAGTCATGGACTCAAACCTGAAGCCCTCCAGACCCAAATCCGCTTTCTTAACTGCTAAGCCAACACTGCACCAACAAGTTACATAAAATATTCTTGTGAATGTTAGACAACAGGGATCCATACCACGTCCATGACACTAAAATGAATGCATTATTCCAAAATTGATGTGGATAGCAATGAACTGTAACTCATCTTATTAACTTGAATTTATGCTATAATTCTCTTTCCAACCATCTGCCCTCCTGCCTCTCAAGATGACCCCCAAACCTGTCCAATCCAGTACAAAGATTAAACTTTAATTCTATTTTCCCACAAATAGGGTTCTGTTCTCCTCTACAGTTGTAAAATTTAACAACAAATTTACCAAAAAATTAGAGTTTGTGCGGGCTCACTACCCACAGAAATGCTCACAACATGGTGCAGTGTGAATTGGGTTGCAGTCCTGGAGACTGCTGCCCCTGACACCGGGTAATGAATAAAAGGATGAATATTAATGAGGGATATAAATGTAAGGTGATTTTTAGGCCAAAATTGATAGGAAATCGCACAAAACAGAAATTGTAAGCTTCTTTGTGGTCTTGGTTCTCAGCAGTATGTGTTTAAGAGTTTGTCATTACTGTAGAAGTATTTTTCTCCTGAGTTTCTCATCTGTGTTAAGAGGTTCCACACCTTTTAAAACACTTTAAGTCTTTCTCACGTGTATGGAGCAGTTTCTCATCTTTAGTTAAGAGGGTTTTTTAATCTACGTTTGGGAAATTCTTTTACCTTCTCATCTTTGTTTGGACGTTTCTTCTTTCATCCTGCCAGACCTATCCTGAGTGAGAAGTCTTCACTCTGCTCTGGCCCGCTGAACTATTCATCACAAAGACTTGTCCATCAGTCTGCAGCACGGCCAAGCTGAATAAATGAACCATTGGGAGGAGGGTGAAAGGACACAGTGGGGTCTCTTCTCATGCCTCCCCTCCCTGCATAAACAAAAGACCACTTGCATTAACATAAAGAAGTATGGGAGGTGGTCTCACGTGAAACAGTATACTATGTAGCCTGTAGACCTTTGGTTTTTGCTTGGCCCTACATATTTAATGGACACGGTGCACTTGGTGTAGCCATGTGAAGTCACCAGAGTGGAGGCCAACATTAAAATTACACGCCATTGTTCTCTGTTTAAAGACACAGTTTCTATTTCATAATGTAATAACGTATGTTTTATCTAACCAAATACCGAGTGATACGTCTTATGAAATATTAGTTTTTACTTTATTTTACGTTAACGTATGACTTTATTATTACCTAATAAATAAGGTAATAAGTATTACCTACTTACTTTATAAACGTTTAAATTAATGAACCCGTGGCGTAAAAATTATTTAATTTACCATTTTACTTTCGTAAATCTATGTACACTACCGTTCATATTAGCAGTCTTGTTAGCACAGCTAATTTCACTGCATTGCTCTAATTATGGCAAAACATAGGATTATTCAATTTTGGAGAACATAATCTTTTTTTCAAATACAAATTAATAACCTTTTTTCTTTCTAACCTTGTCGATGTCTTTATGTGTTTTTCTTTATTCATTTACAAGTTAGTGTGGTAAATAAAATGATTATTTTCATGAAAAACACTAAATTGTCTATCCGAGCGCGAACTTTCCAACGGTCACGAACGTGTCGTAAGCAATACACCTTGTTTGTGAGATTTAATATTACTATTTACATTATTAACAACTATTTTTAATACGTATCCATCATTTTTTGATTAAAAAGTTACATTTCTATAGTGTTCTCCTTCCACTGCTCGCTTTAGTCCTAAGTGTTTAGTGACGTGTTTGTGTTGTGCTGCGTTCACGGACCCGCTCTTGCTGTATGTGCGTTCGAAGGAGTCCGGAGTCAAATTCCTGAACACGTAGGAAGGAAGCAGCTCGTTACGCTGCTCCAACTCCTACGACGCAGCGTCTAACGGACCACTGCTGAGATGATCATCGATGACAGACTGATGTGACTCTGCTACAGCTTCCTTAGCTCCAGCCCGGATATTACCCACCTTTTTTTTATTCCTCTTTTATTTCAATTCAACGCGCAAATCCGCATTAATATGATCCGTTTCTGACAGTTTCTGCTCATCCAAACTAGCTCCCTAAAAACAAAACAGTAATGTTAACCCTCTAGTCTATTGTGTTTGTGTCAGTGTTTTTATTCGGGGAACGTTTTGGGATACGTGTGATTCGTGCGTAAAAGCCCGATTTTTGCGCGTTATTGTTCCAAAAACCGGCAAAGAAGCAAAGAGAAGAGACTGGATTCACTTTTCCACAACGGAAATGAGCTCAGACCCAGCGGCTGATTCCACTTCTGCTAAAAAACATGGTCGATGGGAACCAGCAGCTTTGTACCGGGATCTGAACTCCTCCACTTGTGGCTCCACTGTCAAGTACTGAAGGGTCTGGAAGATGTTTGCAGGACTACTCGGACTGGACTGCCACAATAAGTCTCTGCTGCACCTCAGTGAAGGTAAGAAATACAGCTGTTGGAGTTGGAGTGTGTATTAAAACATCAGTTATTCAGTGATGACCAGAAGACCAGTGTAGTCGTCCTTCTGAATGGTCTCTCACTGTTATACAGCTGCAATCTGGAGGGTAATACTAAACGGTCATACTAGTAATTCTGTCAATAACCCAGTAATAAAAAGAGGAACTCATGAAGAAGCTTGTCAGAACACAGCCCTATGGCCACAAATAAATAGGGGCGAGTAGCCATTCACTGATGCTGAATCTGGAGTGAACTCCTCAGCTGAACTATCCCTAGAAAACGATCAATGTCCCAAACTTCTTTTTGGCAGTAAAACTCAGACTAGAAAAGTCAAACTGAAATTCTCAGTGGACCAAATTGAAAAATGTGAACCAAATGTAACATAATTAAAAAAATAAAGGCAACTGTACCAGCGACCCTTATCTCCAGATAAATAATGTTGATTTTTTTTCCATAAATCAGGCCATAAATCTGACAACAATGCTTAACATTTTAAAGACCTGAGAACAGTAAATTAGATATAAATACAACAAATTAGTTATATTTGTCTCCTTATTGGTAACCTTTACAGTTTCTTTTATAAGTAAAACATTTCTCACAGGGCGGCAGTAGTGTGGTGGCCAAGTGGCTAAGAAAGTGTCTGGAAAGCTTTAGGTTGGAATCCTCTACCTCCCAGTTTGTCATTGAGGTGCTCTGAGCAAAGCAATGTCCCAACCACATAACTTCCAGTGGGCTCATCACCCACACGAAGGTTCACAGTATGGAGCAGTGTGATTTGGGTGGCAGTGGTGGAGACTACTAGATAAGAGGATCAAAAGGTGAATAAAAAATGAATAATGTTATAACATACACTGCTTTCATTGATAGATCAACCCTTATACACATTATATACACTTTTCATATGATCATGTGGGCCAAATATAATTACACTGCGGGTGAACAGATTTGGCCTCGAGGCCTGACATTAGCACATGTGCAGTGAGGCAAGATCACCAGCCAACCAAGCATTCTGAGGCTAATTGATAATGTAAGTATAATAAGAGTTTTTATCAAACGTATTGATTCTCCATTTTTTACAACTGGATATATGTTGCTGTTTTAAATAATAATTTAGAAATATGTGTGGTCTTTACTTTTTTATCATCTTCAGAAAATCCATGCATTATAATTAAATGTCACTGCATCTTTTTCTGTGAGCCTGGCAGCTGATGGATTCAAACCTGAAGCCTGCCAGACTCAGATCTGCTTTCTTCACCATCAGGCCACCACTGCCGTGTATTTACCTTAAATTTACCAAATTCTCTCTAGTATTGTGCTTAACTATAGTACTTATACTTTAATAATAATAAGTGTTGTTGGCTAACTTATAATAATTTTCTTTTTATTATTTATTTATGTTTGGATCTGCCAAAAAAACAAAAAAGAGCTATTTTTACAACATGTAGCACTTTCTCACTGAAGTTTAAAACATATTTTTCAGCTATCTTTTTTTTTATTTTAGATAACTGTATCCTGTATGTGTTTACGTTAGACATGCTTTCACAGAGATGTAGACAATTCAAAATCTCCTTGTGTATTTGAATGCTACATATATGGCATTACATGCATATGAGAAAACAATACAAATGCATCTTCAGAAGATGTGTCTCCACAAACAGACGGTTGTCTGTGATTTAGTTTATTATGTTCTGTCAAATTAGTCTTGCCCAACAGAGCTGCATACTTGACATACATATGCAGATGTCTGGGACCTCTTTGTGTTGGCCTTCAGGCAAACACACCATCTGTAAGAGGAACAGAGACATGGTCCAGTACATACCAACAGTCGGGACGTTACTGTGATGCATCACTTTCCCAAAAGATTATTCTGTACATCATTCTGTGACTCTCACTTCCTGTTTCACCACATTGTGCTCCGTCACAAGTGGTGAAAACTGCTGGAAGCTGCTAACATGCACATGTGTGTTTGTGCTCTGCTAACATTTGTGTTTCTATGAAATGCCCCACATTCTTCCACTCAACCGCTTTCAGCAGCCAACAAAATAGTGTGCTCACCCCACTGGGAGGTTATTTCAATCTGGAAATGTAAATATAATCTCTCCCACTCTGTCTGACATTTTCACTGGTTTGGAAAAGTGCTGATGTTTCGAGTAACTTCGAGAACTTCTTGCTTCTGTATTAGAAAAAGAACGTTCTTCTTTAATATAAAAAGACTCAACAGGAAGTAGTCAATGATGTTAGTCACAGGGTCAAATAAAAAAATAGTATGTTTCCGGTAAATCAATTGATTTTAAATCAGTTCAATTTTAAAGTGTAAGCAGTGTTAGTTTGTCATTAGCATTTGTCTCAACTTATTCAGGCATATAGATAAAGCCATCAATCCATCCATCCATTTTTATCTGCTTATCGCAGGGGCAGCAGTCTTCGCACCGCCACACAAATCCCATTGCACCGCAACATACTTTCCTGCGGGTGGTGTGCCCACTGCAAATATAGATAAAGCACTGCTTAGAATCCCTCTAGCCAGTTTTGGAAGAACTCCTCTGTATGTTACGTTAACTAACTACTCAGCTACTCTATTGGCTACCATGATCGCGTGTAGACCTGTCCCCCCGATTACGAACCAATCTTAATACGCTTTGAGGCTATGTTTGCATCAAATGCCTTGTTTTAATGAATGGGTAGGATTTTTTTTTCGATGGACTTTTTATGGTATGCTTAACGTAACTTGTTCTTTTTTAAGTTCCTAAGATTGTGTAGTTCGGAAACAGTGAGCTAGATGAAACTATTATAAGGTTCACCTTTTGGCCTACCTTGCATAAACATCGGCGCAGGCATGGTGTGCAGAACATGTCTCAAACAGATGCATTATTCATGTTACATTTAAGAAAAAAAATATTCAGAAAATAAACTTTCTCCAATCGACCAACCCAACATATATTTATTATGTCATGTTACTGGATACACACTATTATTTCTTTATGGCCTAATGTACAAACACACAATTGTTGGGCCCTGTGGCATTTCCTTCCCTTAAACTGAGAGAAGTCCATGCCATTGTGACTTCCAACCACACAGAGGACACAGTGACAGTCTCTTTGAGTGAGTCTTCCTACTTTCAGCCACTCTCCGACTCTCTGACTTCACCTCTTTGTTAGAAAGTGCTCTTAACCGCAACAGGTGCTGGGCGGTGTGCACTTCAGGGCACTTGTACCCACACGGTGTTGGGTTTCTTAAACCAGCCATGGAAGAGTGATCACATCTGCAGAGACAACACTAATGGACTAATGTAACTTGAGCCCAAGTGTGGACTCAGATTGTCACAGGGAGACACAGAGAGAAAGTGAGAGAGTTAGATAGCCCTAAAAAGAGACTGTCCTCTGCTCTCTGTCCACAAACACACACCACTACTGTGTCAACATTCTCCAATCCTCCCAAAACCCCAACTCTCTCTGACATGTAGTCACTCTGTCTCTTCCTCTTTGGTCACATGGGATGTTTTTTGCAGTGACATCACCAAAGATCAGGAGGGGTTGAGCTGTGGTTGTTTTTCTGCAGCGACAGATTGCCTAAAACTCCATGTCCCAGTTACAGACGTAGTTGAATCGGTGAAAGGGAGTTTGGTAAAGCATGCGTTACAGAAGATGATGATGTTGGTTGATGAAGGTTCTGAGTCATCCAGCTTTAGTGAGGCATGTGGACAGTTCAGAACTGAAGAAGCCTCTTGGATGAGATGTGAATCGGTTCAAGGTCCAGTTGCAAAAATAAACCCTTAAAGCTTGATATTGGTGTTAGATCTTGTATTTTCTAAATGAATAGTGGCTTGTAAATAGAGGATGTTAGAGGATGTAGAGGATGTTACCAACCCTGTAAAGCCCTATGTGACAAACTTGTTTTGTAAATGTGGGCTATATAAATAAAAATTGATTGATTGATTGATTGTATTTTGACCTTTAAGAAAAAATGTTTGCCACTGTTTTCAGTAGTTTTGTGAGTGTGCTTCAGTGTTCTCAGCTGATGCTTGTCCATGTGTGAAACTGGTTGAAGAATTTGAGTCTTGAACTAAATGTTTTATCATCTTGATAAGGTGAAAAGCTCATAGAAAAACACAAACTCAACCACAAGAAAAGCAAAAAATAAAATAAAATAAACAAAACATGCTGTATAATTACAGAAAAATAAACCCTGAAAGTGTATTAAATGCTCACATATAGCAAAAAGTTCAATATAACCAAGATAAAGTTATTGTGAATGCACCCCAACAACAACAACAACAAAATACATTTCAATGGATGTTTTGAGGAATCTAATTATATAATTACAAATACTCAACTATAGAGCGACGTGTGTTTGTAGTGGTGTGTGGGTGAGGCAGAGAGAGAGAGTGGGAAGAGCAAACTGAGCAGGACAGACAGAGAGAGGAGAAGAGAGAGCATCTCAGTTCTACACAAAGACACCCTTCATTCCCCAGTCTCTCAGCCCTTCATTCTCCCTGATCTGAATCCTACACATTATATGCACTAGTCATGTGGAGCAGGTGTCCAGCCCTGGACACAAACCCGTCCCTATCACCCCTCTGCCCCATCCCCTACAGGGTAGTTGACTTAACGAGTCCGGTCCATTCCATAGACATAATGAGAGAGTGAGGTCAGTGCTGAAGAGTCAGCACTGACAGACAGTGAATGTCCTTCTTTGTTTTCATGGTATTTTCTGCGGATTTCCTTCTTAAAGGATGGAACTGACTGATTGTTATGATGTACTGATAGAAAATAGAATGAATAAACATAGAAATTTCCAACATCCAGTTTAGGCACAGGTAAATTGGTCATCTGGTACCAGCCTGCAGTGGCCTCCACCTGCCTTTTAGTTACTAGGTTCCAGGGACAGCATTCTCCACCACTACCACCCAACCACACTACTCACTGTGAGCTGCCCTGTGGGGGGTGAGCCCACTGGAAGTTATGTGGGCTGGGATGGTGCCAAGCTCAGACTAACGCAGTGGCAACTGGTGGTTTCGAACCTTAAGCCTGTACTGCTGAGCCACCATTGCCGCCCAGTGTAAAGAATGTTTTACTAATTCACTTTGTTCAAAAAGAATCCAGTCATAACCTATTATTCTGAAACACTTTAAAGTTCAAGATACATTTTTAACAGACAATTTAATAATCCTTCAACCATGTTGCAGTTGGCCAGTACCACAGGTAATACTGCATTAGGGACTGTACTAGGGACTGTAACAGTCTTAATGCACTGTTACCACTGCGGTGCTCGGATCATGGCACCATTCCCACCCACTACTCCTGGGCATTCAAAGCTGTTCACTTTGGTGATGGGTTAAATACAGAGGCTACATTTTGCTGTGTGTTGCGGTGTGGATCACAATGACAAGGAGTTAGCTTTGCTTCCTTCGTTTTCCTTCCATTTTTCCATGATCTAATAACAAGCCAAAGCTCAAACTCTTGACTATCTTAAGTTCAAGTACAAGCAAACCTACGTTTTATTCTCAGTCCCGATGTTTGCAGTGATGTTAGCATTTCCAACAGGATAATATGGACGGGAGACATTAAAATGCAGTGCATTAAGATAATAGTCATGATTTCCATGATTTCAGCATTGACTGTAGTGTTTCTAGCCCTTCATTGTCCATACATTATTGATTTTGCTTTGGTACAAGACAACAACAAACAAACATGAATTAATTCATTCACCTTCTTCTACTTGGTGCTGGGTAGTGGGGCAGCTGGAGCCACCCAAATCACATTGCACCATATTGTGAGCCTTCCTGCGGGTGGTTAGCCCGCTGGATGTTATGTGGGCCGGGATGGTGCTATGCTCAGTGGCAACCTGAACAAACAAAAAACATAATATTTCCATTTTGCCAGTGCAGGCTACTCAAGTACCAGCATTGCCCAGACTACCAGTTTACTAGTATGATAACCTCTGGTACTACTGTGTCAATGTCCTGAAATATAATATATATAATTTCTTTCTTTCATTGACTTCTTCTTGGACTGATACTTCATGTAAGTAAAATATTTGTACTATGTTATTCTCAGCTATTTAAGCTGTGACTCCTGAAATCCGTAACTCTGTTGCTTCAGTCTGAGAGCTAAATCTCTAAAGTCACAGTGACTGTGTGACTTTGGTATTTCCCAACAGCTGGAGATGAACCCTGGGAAATGTCACACAGCTGCTCCAGTTGTGTTTTTAATTCACTTAGGACCGCGGCGCTGGTCTCGACAGCAGAGGTGGTGGGAATGAGTTGAACATGCATTGTCACGTGATGGTTATTTATATATGATTATAGTTATTATCACGTTTATTTCTGCATATCATTCTCTGTGCACAGCCGTGCTGCAGCTCTGTAAGCTCACTGTTTGTCCTTCTCATGACAGTGTTTTACAGCTTAATGATTAATCTCTGCACTGACAGGTGGCAGAGCGTCAACGGCAGCTGCCAGCACTGGAAGGAAGAGGCTCCACCGAAGACCAGGGTACATGAGAGGAGAGCAGTCCAGATTACAGTCCTCTTCAAATGGGTGGGGAGAACAAGAAGAGGAGGAGGAGGATGATGATGGAAGGACACTATGCATTAGCAATGGGACGTCTGAATGTCCATTTGACCTCATTGAAGCCACCTGCACTAACAGGACGTGTCCGACACTTGCTGTTGAAACATCTTTCAAAAGTCAGTCACCAATTGGTAAAATCACATGTAGCTCTCGGACCAGTCAGGGTGGTCCCTGCCTGGTGAACCCTCCTCTTCCTAACAGGGACTGCAGGTATGTTAACGGGAAAACCAGGCATCAGGCTGCGCCCTCACTGTCTCCACCACCAGGGTCGTTCAACTCCAGCTTCAGTTTTATTCAACAGTCACTGAACTCCACTCTAAGGACAAACTCAACCGCAACAGGGGCCTCAAACTCACAACCACTCATGAACCACACTAACGCATCGACAGAGTCTCAACCAAAACCAGAGACTGTTTACACTGTTTCCATAAGTTCCCCTCCAGTCCAGTCACTGTCCTCCTCTGTTGGCCAATCGGAGAGAGAGGAGCCAGCCTCAGGTGGGAGATTTTGGCGGGAATGTCCCTGGGATGGCAGGGGGGCAACAACCAATCTGCCGGACTGTGACTCTACGTCCCTGGACACGGAGATCACCTCCTCGTTGTCCGTAGACTCCGACACGGCGTCAGCCTCCTCCGTCACATCAGGGTATGAGAGCGGGACGCCTGCTTCCGACCATGGCTGGGAGATTCTTGTGAGGAATTACGATGTGGTGCTGCAGGACTGTCTCCAAAACAATCGAACACACACAAAGGTTTGTTTAAAAGGTTGCAGTTTTAGCTGCTTTACTTAAGGAACAATGCACTATTTCTAAAATTTATATATATATATTTTTTTTTTAGATCGAGTCGATGATATTGAAGCTGCAGAGACTCCAGCAGAAGTCCATTTTGGACGACGACTATGACGCAGGTGAACTAAGACACTTTGCTGAGGCTTTGGTTTAATAAGCAGGTCATGAATTGGATGATGAGATAATAAAGCTGTGGACAGTGGAGTACAAGCTGTATTTAAACATGATAATCCAAAGGCTTTACTGCAAGGCAACAGTGTTTTTTTCAGCTGAGATTGATATGGAAAATCAAGTTTGACTGAAGCCTTGTTTTTCTTCCTGATACTTTACAGATTTAGATCGAACCACAGTCTGGGGATAAATCATGTGTGTCCGGGGGCTGATGTATTAAATTGAGAATTATTCGATTGTTTACTGACATTCAAACCTTCTTATCTGATGTTATCTTAGCTTAGACTTTAGTGACATCTTGTAGAACTCCCCACAGGAGAAAAAATACAAAATGTTACTGTTAGCCAAATTAAAATCTAGGACATACAGGCAAATTGATGATAATTGTGCATGTTTTCCCTCTTTTCACATATGTGAATGTTGAATCTTGACTGTCATGTGCTAAACGTCTTGCCTATGCTGCCTGCCAGTATAAGTTCTTAACTCACAAATTTAATGTTCCTGAATTTGAGAACAAAGAGCAACTTCTCTAATTGGTAATTAGAAATATCTGACCTATTTCAGACTTAACTCTATCACATAGAACCTGCATTTAGGTGGAAAACAACCGACCCCGTTTTTCTGGACTTCAGAAAAATAACATTCTTAAACCACATTCTAATCTAACCTATTTTTTAACCTGTGACAGAAATAGGACCCAGCATCTGCTGATTCCTACGGGTCAGACCTTGAACTGTTCCTGCACTCCTGTTATATAGGTCACTGCAAAATAACATTTGTTTGATTTGTCATGTGATGACAATATTAATGTGATATGATTTGATTTAAAGCTGTAATTAAGATGCAGTGGCACAAATGATTTGTTGTCTTCTAATCTGACAAATTAGACAGTACGATACTGTACTGTACTGTGCAAAGTTGATAATTCTGCTTTTTGTAAATATGTATTTATTTATTTACCCATGCAGTGCTTAATCTTTTTTCTATATATATTAAAGCTGAACGTTTTGGAAAAAAACTGGAGGAGTTGAACAAGGAGAGAGGAGATCTGCAGTTGGGTTTACCCTCTCTGCAGCCCAGCGTGGCTCTGTTCCTGGAGCGGCTGAGACAGGTGGTGAACAGCGCCCTCCAGAGAGCAGAATATGGTCAACGCAGGTTGGTTAACCGCTGGAAAAATGTATTTAATGTATTGTCATTTAACATTTTTCAGGAAATACATTTATGTAGAGAATATAAACGTCAGAGCTGAAGACAGTAGAAAAAATACAGATAAAAACATTGTACTAAATATTACTACAGATGTTTTGTTTAAAAATAATATTGAAAGAGCTGAAGCAGGAATATTTCGATGATAAAAAGAAGAAAGGAAAGAAATTCCTTGTCATTATGACTTACACCACTGCACACAAAGCAATTTGACCTCTGTATTCAACCAATCAACATAGTGAACAGTGGCAGCTTTGAGCACCAAGTGGGGAGAGTTGACACAGCCGTGGTGCTTAAGAAGGCAGACTTGGGTCCATAAGGCTGTAGGTCTAAATCCACCAGCTGCCAGGGTGCTCTGGCAGTTGGTGGATTTGAACCTGGAACCTGGTTCCTTAACCACAAGGCCACCACTGCCCAATGAAGACAGTTCTCAATTCATTTTCTCCTCTTGGCTTTTCCCTTTTTCGATCCACTCTGTATCTTCTACTCTGATTACTACCTCCATGTCCTCCCTCGCTGCATCCATCAATCTCCTCTTTGTCTCCTAACTAGTAGCTCCGGACTGATACCAACGTATCCACTGTCCCTCCTCTGAACATGTCCAAACCATCTCAATCCGGCTTCTCTAGCTTTTTCTCCAAACCTTCCTGTCTGTGTTGTCCCCCTAATCACCTCATTCCTGATCCTGTCCATCCTTGTCTCTCCTAAAGAGAATCTCAGCATCTTTAACTCCTCCACGACCAGCCATTCCTTCTGTCTTCTGCCTATTGGAAGTGTCTCTAATCCATCCATCCATCATGGTTGGTCTCACAACTGTCCTGTAAACCTTTCCCTTCACCTTAGCTGACTCTCTTCTATCACAGATCACTTACATACACTTTTCTCCAGCTGTTCCAACCTGCCTGTCCTCTATTATTCAACTCTCCTTCACAGTCTCCATTGATATAAACCAGTGTTGTTGTTAAACTGGTTCCACAAATTACTCCACTCAGATCTGTTTATTGAAAAAGCCAAATCAGGTGTGCTGCTGGTTTAAACAATAACCTGCAGCCACAGTGGCCCCTTGTGGAACCATTTTGACACACATGCTGTAACCAGTTTAATATCTAACCCCCTGCACCATCTCCTCCACTTGTAGATCAGTTCCACTGATCTGTCTTTTATTGACATGTATTCTATCTTACCAGGACTGACCTCCATTCCTCTTCTTTCTAAAGTAATCATGTAATGTAAAATAAAATAGTCATAATGACAATGTGCAGTACCTCTGTGAATACAGTGGGTGTCGCCAGCGGCCTGTTACAGACCAGTTACAGAATACAGCATATTATTGCCATCCATGTTTAACCCTGGGGTGGGGGCTCTGTCCACTGTTAGATGGACAGAGCCGTGGTGATTAAGGAGGCAGACTTGGGTCCATAAGGCTGTAGGTCTAAATCCAGCAGCTGCCAGGGTGCCACTGAGGATCTCTGAGCATAGCACCATACCCAGTACTACCCGCAGGAAGGCTCATGGAATGGTGCAGTGTGATTTGGGCGGCAGTTGTGGAGACTGCTGCCTTTACAACGTGGTAACAGATCAGTGTTATTGCTCTACTCAGCAGTGATTAAGCAATGTTTAAAATAGCTGCTAGAACAGCAGGGAGTGAAAAGGGCTCTGAGCAGAGACCACCCTATCTCCTCAACTAATGGGCAAATAAAATAAACCTTAAGAATTAATTCTGAGTGATTTCATGCTCAAAATTGCAAATAACAATGGGTTTGATGCCTGGACATTAAAGTAAAAACAACTGATAACCTGTCTCTTATACACATCTCCCTCCTGGGCCACAGGTGGTGCTAAACTTTGAGTCACGGGATCCAGATCAGGATCAGAAGGTTTGAGTAATTTTGTGAACTAAGATAAATATTGAGTAAAGTATTAAATAAAGGCAAAATGCTTTAAGCCTGTTTAGACCTTGGGGAAATGTTGGCTTTGCATGGAAAAGGTAGAAGGATAAAGATGATATAAATTCTTCTTCTTCTTTTTTCGACTTATCCTGGTTTTCAGGGGTTGCCACAGTGAGTCAACAACTTCCATCTCCCCCTGTCCTTCGCATCCTCCACTCCAACTCCAACCACCTCCATTTCCTCCCTACCCACATCCATAAATCTTTGGCCTTCCTCCTCGTCTCTTACCTGGTAGCTCCATGTCTAGCATTCTTCACTCAATATAACCACTGTCCCTCCTCTGGACATGTCCAAACCATCTTTAACCACTGCCCCTCCTCTGGACATGTCGAAACCATCTAATTTTATTAATAATTAAGTCTGGCGAGCCGGATTATAACGCCAAACGGGCAGCATCCGGCCCCCCGGGCCTTAGTTTGCCCAGTAATGCTATAGATAGTTGTTTTTTATTATATGTGAACTCAAGGACACCTGGTATACAGTATAGAGTAGCAACATGTTTCCTTGGACACATGCAGATTGTGTTGATTTGTGACCCAGTTACAGTACAATGTCTAACACCCACACATCTATGAATCATTTTCTAAGAAACAGTAATGGAGTAAGAACCTGTTTAGCAGTGACTTCAGTTTTTTTTTATCAATGTATGAAGGGAGTTTAATTTACTGGTGGTTGTTAATGAAGTGGTATTAGTTACCCGGCTGATTGGAAAAACTGTTGCTCTCCTAATGGTCTTGATTTTCCTCCAACTTAATTCCACTCAGGTCGATTGTTTCATGTCTCAAATAAGACATTAAAGACTGAGGCTTCAAAAAAGGAAACAAAATCCCAGCCGCAGGGTGCGCTGTCCCATTGATCATTAAAATTAGTTTGTGACGCTTGTTTCCTGCAGCAAAATTAGTGATTAATGAGACCCAACGTAACCTGTCAGTTTGATGGTTATGTATTGAGATATAGCCATGAATAATTTTTTCTTCTCTGCCGCTGGAGGGAACGTTTGTCCCTTGTTATGAGAGAATAGAAAGGAGACTAAAATAAACATGAGGGGAAAAAAAATAATCAATCTCTGGGGATTTTGTGCAAAGGGGGAAAAAAGTCAAATATGTTCTATTAATTTTGCTAATCCTTTTCCCATGTTCCACTCACAGATCGGGCGGAGAAGCGTGACAGTAAATATGGGACTCAGAAGTCTTAGCGTTTATGAGACCATCATTGACATTTCCTCCCTGACTGAACCACCATCCTGAATATGTGTTGGTAAACCCATGAGAGCGATTTCCATTTTTATCAATGCAGAGAATGTGTTAAATGTCTTTTATAAAACATATGACACACCTCCACCTTTTTAACCGCACGAAAGGTCAGGCCGTCCTTTGGTGTGGTTGAAAAGGTGGAGCGGAGTTAATCAGAAACCTCTCTGTGAGTTCAAATATTAATCAGATGGTGTGAGAAATTCAAATGGTGAAGCAATTGTGGCCTTTCACTGTAGTGAGGCCACAGGTGCAAATTACAGAGTCTGCACAAAGTCACTTTGGATTCCTGTATGAACTGTCCTTTCATTGGATCATTTATCTG
Source organism: Paraplagusia blochii (assembly GCA_016785265.1). Taxonomy (NCBI): domain Eukaryota; kingdom Metazoa; phylum Chordata; class Actinopteri; order Pleuronectiformes; family Cynoglossidae; genus Paraplagusia; species Paraplagusia blochii. Next base: position 382,743 of record JAFBJS010000178.1, read on the forward strand.
GACGTATGTAGGTTGTTCCTGCTCTTTGAACGCTGACCGACAGCTTTTTGAAATCATGACACTTAACAAATCAAATAATATCTTTTTATTTGTCAATAATCAAGTTCTGATTCTTCTTCTTTTGGTTTTTCCTTTCTTTCCTGTCCTCTGTATCTTCTACTTTGACTCCAACTACCTCCATGTCCTCCCTCACTGCATCGATCAATCTCCTCTTTGTCTCCTACCTGGTAGCTCCATCTCTAGGCCAATGTATCCACTGTCCCTCCTCTTAACATGTCCAAACCATCTCAATCTGGCTTCTCAAGCTTTTTTCTCCAAACCTTTCTGTCGGTGTTGTCCCTCTAATCATCTCACTCCTGTCCATCCTTGTCTCTCCTAAAGAGAATCTTATTAATCAATATATCAAAGTTCAAGCTTTTGCACTTTTTTGGTCCACTCTGTTGTGTGTGTATTATACTGTGTATTAGAACAATTATAAGTGCAGTCTTTCCTAAGCCTTTTTGAGCCATGACACAACACCTGGAAAAAAACCCACGGCAAACCAAAAAAAAACAAAAAGTGTATATATAAATAGGTATAATATTAGTATAAAATTGAAATGGCCCCATGATTGAGAAAGGAAAGTCCATGTCATTGTTATGACCACAACTACACACAACAAAATGTAATCTCTGTATTTAACCCATCACCAAAGTGAACAGTGAACAGTTTTGAGCACCAGGGACCTGTGAATGGGGACGGTCCCTTGCTCAGTGGACCTCAGTTGTAACTTGGCATTTGGTAGATTCAAACCTGGAACCCTCCAGACCCCAGTCCAGTTCCTTAACCCCTAGACCACCACTGCCCCGTATTTAAGTATATTAAGGCATATTTGGTGGAGGACAATGCTGATATACTGGCAGGAATTGAAGAAAGACTTTCAAAAAGTGCATTAACAGTTCATTAACAGAGTATTTCTTTTTTGTTTTCATAGCCATCTGCTGCCACCTAGCTGAGAATATTGTTCTACTTTGAAGCTTTCTGACAAATAATCAAAAAGAAGTAAAAGTGGATCATTTTCCTTGGTCTTAAAACCAATAATCAACACAAACAATGCTTAAAAAACACTACCTGCATAGTGTGTGCAAACACTTTAAGGAAAAGTAAAGTCAAGTTGGACCTGGTTGTTAGTGGTAAAACTGCCTTACAAAAGTCTAGGATAAAATCTCTTCTATTAATTCCCAATTATGAAATCTCATTGGTTGTCGCTCTGCAGCTCTTTCTATTGGACCTTTGTGCCATTTGTGACAGAAAATGCATTAAATTGTCTTTGAATGCAGGTCAGCACTTTGCAGTTGGTTCTAAATTGAGTAGGCGTGGGAGTTATTTTTGCTCTTCTGCTGTTTGTTCCTCACAAAGACCTTAATCTGACTGTCATCAGTCAGGAGACGAGGGAGGAGAGAGACAGATAAATAAACGGGAGCTGTAATCCTTTCTTATTCCTTTTCGTTGGCAAAACAGCCAGTAACAGATAAGGTGTGTGTGGTCTTCAAGAACACAAAATCAAATTTTCAGCTCCTACAGTGGTTGACATTTGGTTCTACAACGCAGAATGAGAAGGAAAATGATCATTTTATCTTGTGTGAGAGAAAATTACATTGATAATACTATTGTCTAACCTAGATATGGGCAAACTTTTTTTATCCCGGGTCACAATTGGTCCTAAAATTGGACGTGTGGGCCGAGTCCAGAGCAGAAAGACGCATTGTATATTTGAACTAAGATAAATGTCATGTAAAAGATGCATAAATACAAAAATTGTACTTTTCTAATACCCTTTATGACGTCATCTATTGGGAAAATGCAATTTTGCAAGGAAAAGGCAGAAGGATACTAATAATATAAATTAATTATTTAATTTGGATAAGGACGGCGGGCCGCATAAAAACACTCAACGGGCCACATCCGGCCCCCGGGCCTTAGTTTGCCCATGCCTGGTCTAACCCATATTGAGCCCATGTCCATAACGGATAACTGGAAATACAATTAAACCTGATTAGGTCATGTGTGATCAATTGTCAATTTTGTCAATTGTTCAATCAATACCCAGACAACATAAATACACAGTTTCTCAGCATTTATTGGTAGATCTGATAATATCTCGCATCATCGTTCATTGTAGCGACGTGCTAACCTCACAACCTCTGTTATTCTGTGGGATTTGGTTCACACCTCAAGACTGTTGTTCTGAGGTTGTGTTTGGGTTTCTTACACACTGTTCTGTACAACCTCCCAGAACTATAGTGGTCGACCCAACTGTGGGAGCAGAGATGACCTTCAAAAAAGAGACCAGGCCACACACTGGGGGGTTCAGACTCCAGTTGGATAGTAGTAGGAACAACAGCTCTGCAAAGGTATTTAATAAAAAGTTGGTGATTTTTTTTTTTGAAACAACAACAAACTAAACCCACTTCCCTCTATGTTTCTTTGTTTGTCTATTCATTTATGAGCATTTATTCATCCATATGTGAATTTATCTTCCTCCAAACTTTGTCGGTCCACACCAGTGTTGGGCAAGTTACTTTTAAATAGTAACTTATTACTTTACTAGTTACTACTCTGAAAAAGTAACAAGTTGCGTTAATAGTTACTTACTTATAAAAGTAACTAATGACTAGTTACTTTACTTTTGCTAGTAATAATAAAAACATATTAAAAAGTTCTGTGTTGTGTTATGTAACAACTTTTATAATGAAATGTAGTGGTACAATAAAAACAAAATAGATGTTTAGACATTTTGACAGACATCTTTATTGTAACCTCAACTTGCCACATGCCCTCGTCTTCTTGCTGTAATACCTGGGTCTCTTTCTGATTGGCTTAGCCTGAAATCTTAACCTGTGTCAACCAATCATCGCTTCTTTTCAACGCATGGGTTCAGTTAGTGTGGACAGCCGTCTTTCACTCATGACTGACAGGCAGCAGACAGGCTCCACTGCCACACAGTCCTCTCTGCGTGGCTGGGAGAAACCGTCCATTTGGACCACAGTAACGAGTAACAAGCCTCGTTACACCACAGTAGCAATGTGTTACTGAATGCAAAAGGTAACGCGATATGTTATTAATTACCGAGAAGTACGTAACGGCGTTACAAGTTACGTGTTAGTCCCAACTCTGGTCCACACTACCCTCAACATCTTCCACTGGTGAACCAGGTTGCTGCTTTTTCACACCCATACCTTTTTGCCCCTTTTTATGTCACAATATTTCATTTTCATCTTTCATCCTTGTATTTATTCTTTAACTCTTATCCTCTTTACATTTTTCATCTCTCTTCTTTACCCCCAACCAGTCGACTCCTTCAGGGCTTTTTGCAACTTGGCAGGATGTACAGTACGGTATAGAATTGCAGTGCAGATATTGGGGTTGAAAGAGCACTACAGACCCCTGTAGTTTTCCTGCTAGAAAACATATTTAATTTCCTGCCGCTGCTACAGCCCCACCAACCACATCCACCTTCAACATACAACGTCATTCACCTGCCTTCACTTTTGTCCCTTTTCTTCTGCATGCTTCTGTCTTTGTCCTGCTTCCGTAACCTCGAGGACAGTCCTTTTATACTTCAATGACAGCAGATACCATGAATTTTTTTTCTCTCTTTCTCATTTTTTTCTCATTTTTTTTCTCTCTTTCTCACCTGTTTGTCTTGTTTTTTTCTCTGACAAGATCAACAGCGTTGTTCCTAATGGAACGCTCCACTCACTAATACATCCTTGGAAACTCAGTCTCTCACATGGACTCACTTGATGGAGCCTAAAACTTTGATGAGGTGGGTTAATAATATAACATGCCGCCAATTCATTTCACTGGTGTGTCCATGGATCTGAAAACTTAAAAACAGGGAACAGGGTTCAGACCCTGGCAGCTGAGGAAAATGAAGGTTTTCTTATAAACACTCACTGGATATTTGTCAGCAGCTTTGGCCGAATCTGGGGATTTGAAAGGAAATGGAGCAGAATGTGAAATGGAGACGTTTGGACCCAAAGGTATTGAATGCTATATTGCAAAAAGGTGTCTCCACATCCAAACGGTCAGAATGTTGAAGTGTTGCAGAAAGGTGATGTCGTAGCTTTTATTTTGACACTGATGGCTAGATTTTTTTTTTTTAAAAACAGGTGTACTGAAGGTATTACTTATCATGGTGGATACATGTCAATACAGACTGGAAAATGATAGATCTGCAGAGGCAGAGGCAAGATATCTATATTTACCCACTGCATATACAGAAAGACAATGGTTATGTTGGTGGAAGGATGCTAGAGATGAAGCAACCAGCTAGGAGACAAAGAGGAGATTGATGGATGTAGTGAGGATGGACGTGGACGTAGAGTTAGAGTTATATAGAGGACAAGATATAGAGGACAGGTTGAGATGGAAATTGTTGACTCACTGTGACAAACCATATAAAAGGGATAAGCCGGAAGGAGAAGAAAGATATACTGTACAGTAAGTCTTCACTGCTCCACGATTCTCCTCTGCTCCATCAAGGCATCTCAGATTTCTTTTGGTTTTCAATATTGCATGAGTTGATTTCTTTTTTCTCAACTTCTAATATTGATTTTTTTTTTTAACCTACCGTTGTGAACCAAACAGAAAGAAGAAAAAAAAAAAACTCAATGTGTTGTTCAATGTCTAGGTAAACAAGCTACCAGCAATATATTTGACTTCATTTTTGTTACATTTTAACAGTTACATTTTAAGATAAAAAAATCACAAAAATTTTGGAAATTAAAAAAAAGGAGGATTAACATGGCAAAACTCCTACAGAATTAGAATTTAGGAGAGCAAAGGACAAACACAAAGCAGCAAGGATTTTCCGTCTTTTACAATTTGCCTGCTCAAAAAAAAAGTTTTTTTTTTCTTGTTTTCTAAAAACGTTTAAATAGGACTTGGACAACTGTGCTACCAGGCCAACATTATGGCTTCATATTCACTGTATTATGGCTAGAATTAGTGAGAGGATAACAGTAGTTTTCATGTAAAATACTATAAATATTGAAAGGGATTGGATCCGTTGTGAACCGTTGACTCCTAAACCATGTTATGAATGAGGACACACCACTGCCACCATTCATAACTGTTGACCTGCGGATTATTGCAGCAGCCATGTGTGACATAGATATATAGTACTGTGCACAAACTCATTGAGATTTGTTTATATTGAAGAGTTGAAGATCTGGTGTCCACTTATGGACAGTGTCTCCTCTCCTATGGACCTGTAAGGACAATGGAAAAACATTGGACATATTTTTTAAAAAGAGGTGAATGAGAATGAACTGCAGGGCCATTCTACTGTGTGTGTGAGTGTGTGAGTGCAGCCGCGTGTGTGTGAGCAGATTAATGAGCTGCTGGCCAAGTCTCCAGGTCCATCTCTTTTCCTGTAACCCCTTCTCCGCTTTTCCTGACCAACCGACATGGGTATGAGCCCGGTCTGTTTTCTCCCTACACATTCAGCGAGCCAATCAGAGATCCCATCGTAATGAGCACTTGTAATGTCCTCATCAGCTGAACTGTTGGGTAAAGAAAATACACGCTCTGGCATGATTAGCTCAGTGTGTGCCTTTGTGTTTGCTTCGCTGTGTGTTGTGGTGAATAATTTTGTGGAGGTAATGACTGTGTGTGCACGGAGAGATGGCTGTTGGAGTCAGTGAGGCATTTAAAGGATGGCATCACGGGGCTAATTGATTTGCCTCAAAGACTAAAACACCACTGCAATTAAGGGCTTGTATAAAACTGTGATAGTTATGAACCTTGTCTGTAGAAGAGAAAACAGCCTGATCTCCTGTTTCATAAGGGGCTGATGTTTGGTTTTAAAATAGGGTTTAAACAGACGTGTCTTTTACATGAATCAAAAGTTCCAATCATCACTTTCCATGAGTTCTCGTCTTTTTTTCCACTAAAGGGGCATAACTTTCAAAGATGGGATTATTTTAAAGCAGTGGTCCTCAACCCCTGGGTCGGGAACCAGTAACAGTCCATGGGTAAATTGGTGCCACAGATGTTTCCATTTGTCCCCATCTGGCTATTGACTTCCATTGATCCATAACCATATTAACAAAAGAACTGACCAATAGACTGGCTAGGATTCCATCATCAATAATGCAACTATATTTGATTAGGAAATATTTTCTCAGTGAAGACAACAATAATAAACTCAAAATGACGCATTGATACGAGATTCTAACCTTTATACTGGTCTGGTAGCAGAAAATTATAGGCTGTGGTCACTTGAGAAATCCTTGTTGTGTCCATGTACAGTTAATATAGGTAGGAAAATATTTCAGAACACTGGAAATTGAATTCTATTAAGGGGTATTTATCTGCCACAACTTAACAACCGGTCCGTGAAAATAGTACAACACATTTGACTGGTCTGTGGCACAAAAAGTTTTAGGGAGCACTGGCCTAAAGCACGTGTATCAATTTCGAGGTTAGGGAAAAAATCTGGCCCACGCTGTGATTATATTTGGCTGGAGATTGTATTTAATGTGTACTGAAGTTGGTTTGACTCTACAGTATATGACTTAAATTAACATGCAGGGTGTGTTGTACACGCAGTGTATGTATAGTGTTGAAGCACACGCCAAATGTAATTTCTTCTGTTTTTATTTGAAATTTAAAAACTTTAGTTTATTTCTACAAAATGTGGAGAGAAAAGAAAGACAGTAGAGGGTCTAGGGTCTAGAGACAAAAGAAATCACAGACAGCACCACTGTAATATTAGTGTTTAGCAAGCTTTTTTACTGGGAGGCAATATTTTAAAGTCACAAACCAGCACAAACAAAAAGACATTATTGACAACCATTATTGAACATTTATACAGATATTTTATAACTGCCTGGTTGATATCTGAAGAAATACTAATACTACTATTTTTAAATTGTGAAAAACAGTAATTGAATCAATAAAAATGACCATGAACTCCAAGGAAACATGAGAACCCCCCCCCCCCCAAAAAAAAAAAAATCTCTTCTGTCCAACTTTAGGTTCACGAACCAGTCTTTTGTAAAAGAGGATAAAAATGATATGTTTAATATACTAAGCCTTTATTATTATATCTCTACACTGCTCTGTAATTTCATAACAAGTATCTGATGAACCTGATGGTGTCAAGAGAAGAAATAGATAATTTGACATCACTGCTTTTTAATGACAGGAGGAAGAAAATAGCCTCCATCCATTCCACTGAGGATCTGCCCTAATTTAAGAGTAAAATTTATGGTTTTTTTATAGGTTTGGACACAGGAGAGGGTAAGAAGAAATAGGACCCGGTATTTGAAAAAAAAAAAAAGTGTGAGGATATTCAGTTTAAGCTGCTTTTAGTCCTAGTCTGGTAGATGAAGTAGGAATATTCAACACCCAGAAAGGCTAGAGAGAAACTCCCTGAAGGAGCGCCCGTACAGCTGCTTGGCTTAAAGGCACTTAGCCCGGCAAGGTTCATTGAAGAAAATTCACTTGACATTTAATGGTAACCAGTGGCTGAAAGAAAGGATAGAAGCAGCAAGGAGTTACTGATGAAGAGGTGGTAAGAAGTGGAGTGTCATGAGGTTGAAGAGTAGCAGCGTTTGCTTTGGAGAGGTGAATAAAATCATTAAGAAACATGAACAAACACACTGGGGCAGAGAGGCGGTCTGAGTGTGTGTGAAGATGGTCTGCTTCTATTCTGGGGTTCCTGTTATGTTAATGTTTTTCCCTTCTGTCTCCATGAGAAGATAGAAATAGTGTGTGTCTGTGCCGCGCTGCTGGTTTGGCATCTCCTGTCCTTTCCTCTGCCACTGCCCCCACACTGCACCCTCTCCCCTCCCAATGCACAGTTACACAATATTATTACACAACACTACAGATGAAGACATTGGCTGTGTAGATGCTCACACACACACACACACACACACACACACACACACACGTACCCACACAGTCACAAGTAACATCAGTGAGCAGAGTCAGGCTGTCAGAACTGAAGGCCAGCAGAGCGATGTGAGATGTTGTGACACTTTACCTCATTACATTTTCCCAGGGCTGTTATGAATGTTGCTGCAGTGCTGTCAACCAAAGCAAAGACCTGTCTGGAACACACTGCTGGCACACACACACACACACACACATTCAGTACACTATCTACACCTTTAGATATCTGCTTTAAAACACAGAAAATAAGATGAGTCTGTAGCTGATTTTTTTTTTTTTTTCCGTTTCACGTCCAGGTTTGTCTTTTCATTTATTTATTTCTAAAACGTCTCTGAGGTTTAGGGATGATTTTTACTCCCGGTGCTCAAAGAAACCCTGTGGATATAAAGTAGCATTTAAGGTCTAAACGCCTCACTTTCGCCCTGAGATGAAATTGCATCTGTGGCTGGTGGAAAAGTAGCCCTAACATCTGAGGCAGGTTAGAGGAAAAGAAAAAAAAAAATACATTTCTGCCTTTTTACCAAAGAGTCTTGGATGAAGGAGTGTCGAGCCTCAGAGGCTGATGCACTTTCTTCTCGAGGGGGAAGATGAAAATGCCTGGCAGAGTACACAACTGCTCTGCCTGTTTCCACTTCCCTTTGTAGTCGACTGACACCTAAACACAGTTAAAGGCACTGGATTACATATTAGATTACAGATTCCATATATAGGGAACTATATGTGCTAAAAATAAAGATTATATATCTATATATGTATGTGTAAAATCACTCACAATGGGGAGAACATGTATTGGATACACTGCTGATTCTGGTTTTCCCGCCTACAAAGCATGCCGAGGTCTAATTTTCGACAAAATTTTATTAAAAATCATAAAATCACAGGGGATTATTTATAAATAATTTGCATTTTGTCACATGACATAAGTATTTAATACATCAGAAAAACAGAAATTAATTTTTCGTACATGAACCTTTGGTTGCACCTACAGAGATCTACTAGACATTTTCTTGTCCGGTTTCTTGTCCAGTCCGAAGACACTGCAGCAGTGGTTTTGGTCCACTCCTCCATGCAGATCTTCTCCAGAGCCTTCAGGCTTCAGGGCTGTCACTGGTCAATATGTCCTTCAGCTTACACCAAAGGTCTGGAGACTGGCTGGACCCATCCAGGACCTTATAGTTGCCCTGGCTGTGGGATTTCGGTCGCTGTCATGCTGCACTCTGTCTTTCCTATACTGGACATATATAAATCTGTAGTAGATGTCATTGATAAGTCCACAGCCCTAAAGTGTCTTTTAAGACGTGATGATAGACCACAGATTGAAAACAATATGAGGAACACATTTTAAGGACAATTCAGATTCTCTGCACTTTCTTACAACTGAGCCATGTTAGTGTCTTGTTCTTAAGGGACCGGACTTGGATCTGTAGGGTTACAGGTTCAAATCCCCCAACTGAGGTCCACTGAGCATGGCACTTCCCACCCAGTGGGCAGCTTTGAACTTCTGGGGCAAATTTGGTGATGGGTCAAATGCAGAGGTGACATATCACTGTGTCAGAGTGACAGAGTGATTTTTCCTAAAGATCCATACTTGGATATGGAATTTAAGTGAAATTTTCTTCAAGGCATTTCTTCTTCTTCTTCTTCTTTCAGCTTATCCCTTTTCTCAGGGGTTGCCACAGCGGGTCAACACTTTCCATCTCCTCCGGTCCTCTGTATCCTCAACTCCAACCATCTCCATGTCCTCCCTCACCACATCCATAAATCTCCTCTTTGGTAGCTCCATCTCTAGCATTCTTTTCCCAATATAACAACTGTCCCTCCTCTGAACATGTCCAAACCGTCTTAATCTGTCTTCTCTAGCTTTTTATCCAAACCTTCCTGTCTGTGTTGTCCCTCTAATCACCTCATTCCTGATCCTGTCCATCCTTGTCTCTCCTAAAGAGAACCTCAGCATCTTTAACTCCTCCACTTCCAGCTCTGTCTCTTGTCTTCTACCTATTCCCAGTGTCTCTAATCCATCCATCATGGCTGGTCCAACCAATCCGGTATGGAAATCTTTTTGTTGTCTTGCATCTTTGATTTGGCCAAAGTTTTATGCCGTACGCCCTTACGGACACAACCCTCACCATTTAACCAGGCTTGGGACCGGCACCAAAAAAACACTGGCTTGTGCCCCCTAGTGGCTGAGTTCCTCAACGCACTTTTTGTTGTTACATTTATTTGATAATCATTCATCAGACCCATAGGTAAATGTGTAATGTTTAAATGCTCTAAATTTTTTTTTCCTTTCCCACTATTTGCCTTAAATTATGCAGTTGCATTTACAGTGGCAACAGCGGAGACTCATGCATACAGTAAACACCTTAGTCAACAGTTCCTGCCCCAGGGGAGGACAGCCAGTCTTCGTCCCTGAGACTGTTTACACACCATTATCAAACTAACATTAAGGATTGTGATAAACAAGCAGAATGTTTATTACCCATAAGTGCTGACGTGTACATGTTGAATCACACAGAGCTACTATTTCAGCTATTGATAGTACAGTAGGAGTTTAATTGAGTGGACATGCTGTCTGTACCAGCAGAGGTTCAATAGAAAAACATTGGTCTCCGTAAAAGGGCACAGAAATGCCAACAGCGTTCGGCACATTAATGGAAGTCAATCATCGAGGGTCGCACAGGATAAAAGACGATAAACACAGACTCTGTCCCTCAAACATTTACGTCCCCAAACCTCTGAAGTCTGGTCAATGACATTGACTGTGTTGATGTTAAGTGGCCAGAGCTCTCAGTGGTGGAGAAGAATTATAAATACTCTGCTGACTGTGGTTGGGTGTATGTCAGCAAAAGGAAAACACAACGTAAATAATGAACATCTAATCAAATATAAGATTTGGAAATATGGAAATTTGGTCTTTTAACTACAATTTACAGACAATATGTATGATGTTTTTGGAGAGGTAGAAATATAATAATAAATATATTAAAATGGAAAGAATACTTTAACTTCCTAACTGGAAGATTTGGAGAAAAAGCTAGAGAAGCCAGATTGAGATGGTTTGGACATGTTCAGAGGAGGGACAGTGGATACAATGGTAGAAGAATGATCCTAGAGATGGAGCTACCAGGTAGGAGACAAAGAGGAGATTTATGGATGCAGTGAGAGAGGACATGGAGGTAGATGGAGTCAGAGAAGATACAGAGAACGGAAGAAGATGGAGAACATTGATTCGCTGAGGCAACCCCCCGAAAAAGGGCCAAGTTGAAAAGAAAAAGAAAAAACTTCTTCAGTTAATTCCTATTTCTGTTTAGGTCATTAAGATTCTCAGACAACCTGAAACAAAACAAAACTTCTATCATGCATGAAGAACCTGAGGTCATTTATTTATACTTGCAGAATGCAAATATATCTCTATTTTGTTGATGCTCCTACCCCAGCGATGTCCTGATTGATTTTTGCAGCGTCAGCCTCAAACATCTAATGTACGTTTTACACATAACCACACTGGGAACATGCACTCTTGGGTATCATGTCCAATCCAGGAATCTTTTCCAAGTACAGTCTGTGTCAGACATGGACTGAATGGTATGTTGTTCCTTTTCATGTATCTGTCAAAAGTGGTCTTTCTCTGCCTCATCATTACGGCCCTTCCTGCCCTTTGTGCCACCCTGTCAGATCTCAGGTCTGTGGGTGGCATTTGTTGTTTCAAAGGTTGGCTGTGTAATTGATCCCGCTGCTGTTTGATCTGTGTGGATGGCATTTAGTCTGAGGAAGAAGAAAACATGCCTTTCTGCCTCACTTAGGACGATGTCCACCGTGTCCTCAGTGACCTTCGGACACTGGTTGTCATGGCATGCTCCTGTAGACAGTGAGATTATTCGTGTTCAGACTCACTCTCTGTGTCTCCCTACAAAACGAGTAAAAACTAAAACTGTTATCTAATTATTTTTGACTAACACTGATTAATACGGTTGAGGTTTTAGTTAAATTTGTGTTTTTGATTATAATTGCATAATTTGTCTTCTTGTCTTTTTGGCAAGCCTTTGCTTTGACCCTGGTAGGGCTTCCAGTGGCCTAGAGGGAGGTTCAAGAGGGGCTGGTATGATGCAATGTTTTGGGTAGCAGTCTTTGGGATTACTGCCCCGTAACACACTAAAGTATAAGAAGATGGATGGATGGATGGATGGTTGGATGGATGGATGGATGGATGGATGGATGGGCCACAATGGGTTCTTAAGTTTCCCTAAGTCAGGAGCAGGTCAAAGGATCATTTGTCCTTCTACCTCCAAAATGTTAAAGTCATGAATAAGGGTTTGAATTCTTTACACTATCTATTGGAGAATTGCTGACGTTGCAAGGAAAAGGCCAAAGGATAATGATTATATCAATAATATATCAATCGACAAGTTTGGCTGGCCAGATTTAAAAGCCAAATGTGTCTCATCCGGCGGAGTGGCATGTCTTTTTCAGATCTGGATTAGACAAATCCAAAAATCAGTTGGATTTTTGTGCGCTTTGTGCTGTATTTAAATCATGTCTAGGAAAGATGTTTTACCTTAATTTATCATGGGATATAAAGATATCAGGAGCCCCAAAAAATTAGAACACAAGTGACAACGGATGGATGGATTGATGGATGGATGGACGGACGTATCGATTGGTGGATAGATAGATAGATAGATAGATAGATAGATAGATAGATAGATAGATAGATAGATAGATAGATAGACAGGCAAACAGGCAGACAGGCAGACAGATAGACAGACGTTACCAGTGTACTAAAAACTTTACTAATGTTGTTTTTGCACATCCAGTTTATCTTCAAGCCTTGTGACAAAAGACAGCAATCACCTTAAATTGCTCAGGGCTGAGTCGCGGAATTGTAGCTATTTTGGTGTCAGTGTTGACAAAAGCTGAGTAAAATATAACTCCAATCATTTCTACATGGGACGCTTTATGTTATTTGATGCTGCAGCTGAATTTGTGTTTGAAGCCAAGACTAATGTCCTCATGTAAAAAGGAAAACAGTTATCAGAAGACCTAATGTTATTCATTTTTATTCATTCATAAATGGCAGGTACGGAAAAACAAACATATTTTGAGTTATAGCTTCAACACCAATCAGTCGAACACACACAGACAGAAAACATCCAATCATAGCCCTAAACCTACTGTACAGTCCACTGTGCAACTCCGCATAAATTGATGTGGTGCAAGGAATTATTAATTATTTTGTCCATTTTTGAGGGAGGATCAATATTGTACAATATGGGATGTGAGTTTGTACCAATCGAACAACCAGTTTTTGGAGGATTAGCAAACCTGGGTTGACAAAGATTCTCTCTTTGTTGTTAAAACTGTGAGAACGTCCATGTGTCTGTATATGTTTAGGGGATTAAGACTGTCTCTCATCCAGAGTTTCAATTGGACACTTGCACACTCGGACAATTTATATTGAGCCTTTTTTATAAAGTCACTGTACATAAATGATTCAGTTTAAATGTGTGCATTTACAGTAATTAGAATGACTTGTACTGCATCCACTGACAACAGGTATTTGATAACAGGTGGGTGGATGGATTCATGGATGGGGTTGGATGGATGAATGGGATTGGATGGATGGATAGATAGGGCTGTAGATACTAAATAAATACTAAATGTCTATAAGATCCCATCAGTAAAACTAAAACCTGCCTTTTAGCTGCAACATTTGGAGCAAATGTTTTCACGTGGGAACCAAGAAGGCACCAATTAGGAGAAAGGGTTTTATTTAGGGGCAGTTGGTGGCTTAGTGGTTAAGGAAGCGGACTAGGGTCCGCAAGGCCCCTGGTTGGAATCCGAATCTGCCAGGTTACCACTGAGGTCCACTGAGCATGGCACCGTCCCCACTCTCAGC